>JASDQU010438618.1:0-12535 GCA_032191745.1 Picea mariana
AATGGCATGACATGTAATATCGATCAAGAATAGTCTTACCTTCAAATATATTAAAACTTATACAATTATACATCAAACAAACTTGGGTCCATTACCCAAACCTTTGTGCTACCAGAATTCGCTACCCAAATAATCAACAACATTCTCCAAAATACTTTATGTTTTGCATTGACAACCTACAAAATGGTTTTTCTAGCCCTCTTAGATTTTGTAAAACTTCATCAATATATTTTTTATCAAAATAAACTTGGTTTATTTTCAGACTTAGAATTATTTCGAGTTTTTTCTTTAAGTCAAAACACTTGCTAACCTATATGATATGCATAAAAATTATTAAACTCAAAATATATGAAATCTCTTTACAAAATCAAAGAAATGTGGTACCCAAAAAATTTTAAAATTTTAGGGTGTCTTGTGTACTCAACAGACAATAGGAGTTAGTTAAGGTCAATTGTTGATGTAATATTAGGTTAAAGTGTGCCTTTAGCGTGTTACCTTAGTGTGATTTTGTACTTTACTAATATGATGATCACAATAATGTCCTACACATAAGTGGTTTGACAATTTAAACACCTTCTAGATATTAATGATTCTTGATTTGTGGCTTAACACCCGATCAATCCATGATCTCTATTTAAGGATCATGGATGGTTTTTTTCTATGATCGATTGTGAGAGATGTTCATGTACTTTATTCATTTTCAAATTAATATAACACCTCAAGTGGCCATGTTGGCTAAGGCCATGGTATGTTTCCCTCTTTGAGGGTTTTAGCCACATAAACATTGATATATTGATCTTTGATTTGTATGTGTGAGCATTTTTTTAAAGTGTTCGACATGTGTGAACATACCATGTGTCACGTCCCCATAGCATGCCATGCAATCATGCACCTCTGGAGGGCATGTGACATCACAATGTTTCATCCTTAGTTGCTTGGCAACACGAAGGTTACTTCGTCTGGACTATGCCTTTGCACCTAGAGCATACCCATACTTTGTTCTATGCTACCGATGAGTCACATTCCTACTCTAGTGAAACTCTTGTATACTTAGAGACATTCGTTAATTGCTTTAGCATTTGGTCATTTTTAAGCATACATCCAACTTGAGAAGCCAAGAGAACAATAAAACAAAAAAATATATACAAGAGAAACATAGATATAGTGCGAGCGGCACAAACCGTGCCTAACACCCAGCTAAGTCTTTGCTATTGTCGAATAGTTCCAACATGATAACTATCGGCTTGGTTTACAATAGGGAAAAGAAAAATGACTTGTCTCACCTTACCAAGACACTCATCAATATATCTGTCACCACAAGACTCTCTGTTGCAACCATCTCCGCGACCACCTGTGGTGCACCTCAAACGTGTCATCAATCGCATATTTGTAGTCTCTTCGTTTTTGTAGACTCTGCCTCTTCGTTTCCACAGACTTCAAAGATTTTGGTTTTGCCTCACACATGCCTCCACAGACCTATATTTCTATACTTAGCAAAAATATGCCCAAGATAAATTCACTCAACTCTATTTGTCGAACCCTCCTTCTCAAGGAAACACAAGCCCTCCTAGAGTGGAGTGACTTGGCTCCTTGAGGGAGATCCTCCTCTTCGTCTTCCTCAGAATCGCAAAGCTCTTCTTGTCTCTAAGTTCTGCCAAACTTACCTTCCTTAGTTGAGCATCCTTCTTCTTTTATAGGCTCTCCAAATTTCACCATCGCGTCCTTTGGGGGTGTCGTGCCCCTTTGTGAGCACGTGTCTAAACGAATTGTCATTCCCCTTCATGGACCCGGTAGCCCAAACAAACCCATGCACTCGCCAGCCATCATCCCCATCCTTGGTGAGACCCTCATGTTGGAGCACCCCATCTGTCGAACCGACTCATCCTCTTGGGTGCACGCACCCCTTAGGTGAGTTAAGTTGACTTGTCTAAGTGCACCCCTCATGCTTTAGTTGATTTTCCCTTTGTCAATGGAGTGCCCAAGTCTTTCCCTTGAGTATTCATCAAACTGTCTGTTGTTTGACTTACATCACAAGGCACCTTGGGTGGAATCGTCCCTTGGCATGTTGTGCATCCAAGGAACCTCAACTCTCCCCTATATGAAGACATTTGTCTCCTCATTCACATTGAGTGTCTTGCYTGCCTGATTCAAACTGTAGTGGAAGTGTGYGCACCCGYGATAAGCTATCAAGGCCCTACATCCTCCCCCACCTCAAGTCATTTTCTTCCTTGGAAACATCCACAAAATTTGCAATATCCAAGTCTTTGCCCAAAATCATGCCTCCGTTGCAACCAAGTCTGCTGGAAACCCCAAGTTTCATGCCAAGTGGAAACCCCAAAATTCTATCAAAGTGGAAACCCCAAGTTTCCAACTCGCACAAAAATCATCTGCAACTTGTGCAACCATCCACACTTCCCTTTGCCCAAAGTTGTGTGCAACCAATGGAAAGATGTCTCCTCCAAAACTGCGTTCACAAAGTATAATATGCCACTATCTCACTGCGACGATCACTATCCATTTGGTTTCTGCTACTACCTCAACTACTACTGCAACCCCAACCAAAAATTCAAAAATGTTTAAGTGTTGAACTCCTTGTGACTCTCTATTGCGATTGTACTTCAACCAAAATTTGTCACATCTTCGCACACTAGATGCCTCAAGTCCTGCATTAGTTGGGTAGCTAATCTAATCATCACGTCTAGTTCTTGAAATGTATCTACGTGCCAAAAATTAATCTTTTATGTTCGCATCTTTGTCACTCTATCCAACTCCAAAGGCTAAGGCAAGTTTCCATCCTTTCCTCACTCTTAGACATTGTGGAGGAGTTGCACTTCGAACCTACTGGTGCATCCATACTCAACTTCCTTTCGTAATTCATTCCATCCCTACAATGATCTCATATCAAGCCAAGGTCACCCCTCACCTTACTGCACTATGAAGTCACCCCAAAGCAAAGTCATTCAGAGAAACCTGGCTCCATTGTCCACCTCATGGCACATTAAGCCAATATTCCCCAAGAACTGCACATTCAAAACGCCTTTGCCTTACTTCTTCATCACCTGACCACGTTATTGCATATTCCTCCCTATGTCTTGGAATGGTTAAGCTTTTTTACCCTCCCATGCCTAGGGGTAACTGGAGGAGATCATTTCTTGAGGCACACAATGAAGAACATGATATACACCATGATGATGATGATATGATTAGCATGTCCACAGATGGCAGCCCATCAGCCCCCCTCATTTGCCTCCCAATTGGATCAACCAAGGCTCATCACATTCAAGCAACCCAAAGTATGGCAGATGGTAAGTTATTGTCACCATGAGGTATGTTAGTCCTTCGTTCATGCAAAGTGTTGCACTTGATTTTTCAGGAATGTGGATGAGGATCTTTGGTTGAAGTTGGATAATGGATCACAAGTTTGGGGAATTGTGTGAGTTTCCTTGTTTCACCTTGGTGGTAAGCTTTTGTGCCCTAGTCCTATGTTGTCATTTGCTAGTGAAAAGGGGTGATATCGGGGGGCCTTCCCAAGTAATGTTTCACTCCCAATCATACTTGACACTTTCCATCATGGATCCCATCTTAAACTATTGTACATTCTCTCATGAGAAGAGGGGTTGAAGGCCCAAAGGTTGTTTTGTAGCTATTGTAAAAGAATAAGAAAATGATGCTAGAAAAGAAAGTTCTCATAGAAAAATAGAACCACCAAAAGCCGTTCCAACTTAAGCTCTACACATTCGGTGCTCTCCTAGGTCCCAAAAAGTGATGCTAAAGCTTGAAACCTCTTAAAGGGGACTAGAAAATATAATATAAAAAGAAGGGATTAGAAAGATGGCTAATAAAGGGGTTTGGAAAAAGGTGGCACACAAATATTGGGTAACTCAAGAGAAAGCACACCCTCCAAAAAGGCTCTCATAGACATGGATTTATAACACCATAACCCATGAAGTAAGCCATGAACATATCACTTTCACACTTACTATCGATGGGTTTTTATTTTCACTTATCACTCTCGATACCTATCCCTCTATCTGGGTTATTTTATTTCTTGTCTAGGTGGCACACCTAATAGGGTTGGATGAAGACCCTCCCATACTTAAACTTGGTAACTCACATGGGGTCCTGGATGGTGTGATGTTTGAAGGGGATACAGAGGTGAATTATCTTACATGGTTTATATCTTAAGTTACAACTTACTTTGTATGTTTTAAGGACTGATGTTTCCTGTGATGGGATGTTGTGCCTTTATTGCAGGACTTTGGCACATGTGATGGAGAGCAATGGGTCACCCAGTGACATACCACCCTCATAAAATGACTCTCACATTCCCAGGACCTTGGACAATGGACATATGGGCTTGGTTTGAGCAATTCTAGCCATTATGCCACACATATGGGTTGAAAACCCCATAGGCCAGGCAGAGTACCCCAAGTATTTTTTCCATGGAGGATGGAGGACGTTGCAGTATCAAGTGTTTGAAAATCACTTGGAGCTGCAGTTGCAACCCTCATAGCCTTGGACGTTCCCTTTGGAGTCCCTTAATGTCACCCTTCTATCCTGTGATGTCATCCTTTGGCTAGGGTTTTGATGGATGGATGAGTATTAGATATTGACATGGCTTTGGGTGAGGAGACACCTCATTTTAGACTATTTCACCTTCAAAGGATGCCACTTGACCTTTGGAGGCCTAACGTTTTCTTTTGGAGGTAAGACGCAACCCTCTCCTAGCATGATGTCATCCTTCTAGCACATGACATGACCCTTTTTAGGGTTTTATTGTGTATTTTGGTATTTTGGCATATTGTTAGAGGCAAGTTAAGGGGTGCACCACTTATATTTTATTGTTGATAAATTATGTGGACAAACTATGTTGAGGTTGCCTCATATAAAAAGGGCAAGGCTCATTTTCATTGTTGACAAATTATGTGGAAAAACTATGTTGAGCACAATTCTAAAATTTTCTCCCTTTTTGGGTTACTAGCTCTTTTCTATTCATGCACTATGATTGGAGGGTCAATTTGTGGATGGTTTTGTTGATTTTGGATGGAAATTTCTGCAATTAGGGTTTTATCTCATGGTATCTTGGTGAAGTAAGTGAATTTTCTGCAATTTTATTCTTATGCTATTGATGTTTCATAGTAAATTTTCTATTTCATGTTAGACGTCTTGCTTGGTGAAACCCTAAGAGAGGAAAATAAGTGCTTCTTCCTCTCACAGAGTGATTTTTGTCCAACATTTGTGAAAGAATCCTTGCTAGGGTTATACTCCTAAATCCCTAAAGTGTTGGCACTTGAGGATTTTAGCCCTATACTTTTGATTTTGACCTAGTTGAAGCTAGAAAAAGGGAGAAACAGTTTATAGGGCCCAAATGTGTTGGTACCCTAGAAATCCTTCTCCTCAAGATTCAAACCCTAACGCCCTAATGTGCTAGCACCTTAGAGTTTGAATCCTACCTCTTGGTTTCAAGTAGACCCTCACCCAAGCTTAGTTGCATTTTTTGTTATCAGACTCCATGACCCTTTAAAGGCATTGGTTTTGAAGTATTTTCATGGTGAATTGATCAATAAAATCTTTCTTTCAACTCTCTCAAGCTCTCTACTAACTTTACTAACACTAATACTGGCAAACTTATGAAATTTCTTGTTGATTTTAATAAATTTTGCTACAACCATCTAATAACTCTTTAATTTTCTACACTCCTGAAAAGGTGGCTTAACATATTCAAAAATTGCATCTAACAATTGGATAATACTCTAGTGGGTTTATGCTCAATTTTCATGCTCAAATGTTGCATTTATGAGCTTTAAAAGTTGCTAATATTACAAATTTTTTATTGATGTCATAGCATTGTTTACTACTACAAATTTACAACAGCCATTGCAACTTACATTGTCTAGTGTCTTTAAGAGGTATTAACTACATGTTTGGACTTGGAAATAATCATATATATACTATAAATTGTTCTTGTTCCAGGAAGGTACTCAAACAACTTCATACATCTTTCCTTACCTTAACCTAGACCTTTCTTTAGGTGACCAAGAGAGGGGGCGGTAGGCTTGGATACTATACTTGTTACTTTGATACCTTGAGGTCACCAAGGAAGCCTCCCTTGTGGTGGACTTCTTCCATCACTAAAACAAGGGAAGTTCTTACTAAGGTGACAATGGTAGGATCTTCCATTGTTACACAAGATTTGGGAGTTGTAGTGGGGCTTTGCACAAGTACAAATCCTACAATAATAGGCTTCACCCTCAACCATTATTCCCAATGCAAGGGACACACTCATGCCCAAATAGTTTCTTCATGTTGCAATATGCCTATTCACACAATCCTCCAAATGAAGGCAAGTCCTCAACTCACCTCCTTCCATGAAGTCACCTTGACGCAACTCAACATCTGTGATGAGAGTGGCCAACATGTCTACACTCCTCAAAACATCCCAATGAACTGTCCAAAGTGATCTAGGTAGAATGATTCACCTCAAAAAAATTCCATGTCTTAGGCACGTTCTCACCAATACTTCTACCAAATATAAACAATGACCCTCCCAGATCTTTGAGTTTTCAAAAAAACAGTTGCAAGTCACCAAGGAATGCTATGCCTCATCCAATGTTCCATACCAAAGCCGATCAAAAACCAACCAAGTCACTTGTTCTACATTCTTCCCATTCAGGTTAACTACCAACAATTCTTGGTTGACTTCTTTGTTGACTCCATCCATCTCCTAGAACGAAACTACCTTGCATTTGTTGCAAGAGTCCAAACTCTGGCACTGTCTTCATGACTATCAAGTCATTGCATGACCCAATGAAACTAGCTAAGGCACCAAACACTAGGGTGCCTCACCCATCCTCTCAAACTTGACATGTACAAACTTCACTACCCACTTCCCCGCAACCACCTATCCAACACATGTCATCAAGAGTTAGGTAGCTTCCTCAAGCCACCTCCATGACTACATCCAAATCTGCCTAAGTCCACCACATGACTCATCCAAGCAGGTCACCTCAAGCTCTCTGCATATTCACCCAACCAAGGGGTCCCAAACTGCTACAAGAGTTCTTTGAATCTGTGCACCACTCGATTCACCCTCAAGTTTGCGAATTTTCACCATGGAAAAATATTGCACTTGAACCACTAAGTCATCCATCTTCCCTTCAAAGAACTCGCTACAAAAATTGGAAAATTCAAGAACTTAAGCCATCCATACCTTTCTAATGACATTGTTCACTAAAACCATGTTCTAAGCCCGATGTCTTGGACCTTCACTTGTGCAGGAAATTGACTCTTTGCATGAAATCACCTCAATCATTGTTCGTTGTGATACAAGGCAGAGTCCATCTGTCCACTTTAGAAGTTTGTCTAAGTCCAAAACTTTACATGCAACTGATCGAACTCATCTCCAATTCCTTTCCATCTTTGCACCTTGACTTCTTCCACTTCAAGGCACTATGCAACCACCGCTTGATTGATAAGTCATATTGTTGCTAACTAACTACCATAACTTTGTGAAGAGCTACCTCGTCTAAAGGATACGATCAACCCACCGACAACCTAGCTCAACTCAACTATTCTTCTCAACAATGCATGATATGAAGACATCATCATGGAAACGTGCCCAACCAACCACATGTTACGGAGCTGCTCCAAGTCGCCCTAGGTTGTCCAACGCATCCAAGTGATTCACCTTGCTGCAACCTAGAACTACTCCCCCTTCACGATCACTTATGCGATCACCCTCCATGTTTCTCTTTTATGACTGCTTCTATGGTGATCTCTACGACAAGTTGTGCAACAGGTCCTGCGTTCAACTTCCTTGCCCAAGTGATCAGTTCACCTAATGAACTCTACGCTTGGTCTCTCCAAGGTGTGTACAACAGGTCTGACACTGACTTCCATCATGAATCAAACCAACCAAGTATGCCTTGCATGAGTTAGAATACAGGTATGTAGGCTACATAATGGATCTATATAGACAAATATGTAGGTAATAAAACTAAATAGATGATGTATGGAGATTTTCACACACAAAAACTAGATATACGGAAAAGAAAACTTGTGAACCAAAGTAATTAGATCGTATCGAAGAAATAATAAGTAAACTGCTTAGTTTTACTTCTTCCTATATTTTATCTCACAAATGAGAGGAGCGAAGAAAACTCTACGATCATAATTGAGTATAAAATAGATGAATTCAAAGTCCCATGAATATTTATACATATAGTAAAGAAAGGGCTATTTGATACAATGGATCTCATAGATTGTCATGTCAAAATTTATTTATGAAATTGATAGGTCATTGGCGTGCACAAGGCCTTGTAGACTTCTCTAAGTAAAAATATTAATACAATTGGGGTTTTGCATACCCATTAAGCTCTGCTAGCTAATTCAAAACAGAATTTAAAGAATCTACATCAATTGTCTATAACAGAGTAAGAAAGCGCAAATATTTCGTTGATATGTGGAAGGGAATCTCAGTAAGAGATCTATTTGCGATGGAACTCGAGTACCTTTTCAAAACAGAATGCTTTCCCTTCGCGGAGTCGCAGCACACGAACTTAACTTGGAAAGGGAAACCAATATATTATTAATATCTCCTCAAAATTTAATTGAAAGAACAAAGTAAATGGAAGGAGAAAGGGTGTGAACTTATCTCGTCCTGGATCGAATTATGGTCATCCTTTTATCCTGGCGAAGTAAGAAGTTCGTGACTCAGGAGGATGAGTGGGCTCACAATAGTATGATGGGTTCCCTCGCGAGAAAAGGGACCCATCATCAAACTCATATCCATAAACATAAGTCAAATATATTTTTTAAGCAGGATACCATAGCAGAGATCTGTTGTTTTCATCAATCCATCACGGGTTTTCATGAGTTCTTTAAAATACAGAGGTTATCGCGAAGTTAACCTTTACAATTTTAAAAAATAATCTACACCACATCATATTAGAGAAGAAAATTACCGAGTCTGGTACAAAGATAAATAATTACAGAGAGTAATTACAAAGAATAAGTTACAAAGAAGCATTTACCGAGTCCATTACAGGGATAAATAATTACAGAGAGTAATTACAAAGAATAAGTTACATAGAAGCATTTACCGAGCCTGGTACAAAGATAAATAATTACAGAGAGTAATTACAAAGAATAAGTTATAGAGAAGCATTTATTGATCCTGGTACAGAGATAAATAATTACAAATAATAAGTTACAGAGAAGCATTTACCAAGTCTAGTACAAAGATGAAAAATTACAGAGAGTATTTGCGAAGATTATTTACATTGAAGCATTTACCAAGTCTAATACAGAGATAAAAATTACATAGAAGATTCTAGTACAGAGGCTAAATGACAAAGGATAATCACTGAAAACAATAAAGTCTATTACAGAGATATCAATAAACATTTTAAAGGAGACAAAGCTACGAACATTTCCTCACAGTACATAGACGAAGTTCTTAATTAGAGAAATTAAAATACCCAGTGAATAGCTACAGAGAAGATTAGTATCTTTTAAAGAAAAACAATGTATCAACATTTCCGCATAGAGTAGATAGGCCTCAAATATAAGGCATCTACGCAAAACTATCAAGGGTTATGGTGTAATTGTAAATATAACAAGCATCGAGGGTTACAATCAACACAATAACTATATTCATTGGGTGAACGGAAAAAATTCATTACCAAGTGGATTCGGGCATGCACCTTCACCATGATTAAAGAAGAGACGGTATGAAAGACTCAAGAGCAAACTACATGTACAGAGTCTCTTTCCATTCTCAGAACCCCTGGTCCATGGCTCACAGAATTGTTAATACCCTTGTTTAAATTTGAGTCGGGAACGGTAAAAACTTCAAGGGTTTAGTTATGTATAAGCGACACACAGTGGAACTCTGGCCATGGAATTTTGAACATGGAAATAACCCAGAAAGATATGGGACAAGCGATTTAAATCTTAACAGAGGAAAACAGAATACAATACAAAGTCTCTTTCAAATCAAAACTAGTAACACGTAGGAAACCTTACTCGATTATTATGAAACCTTCAACTTCCTACATGTATGTTGTTGTATCTTTTTACTCCAGAGTTGAGTTCTTTAGAGTAACCAAGTCGTAAGGAGCCGTGCCATGGAGGGAAGATTAGCAAAAAAAGGTAAGAGATCAAATGCGTTGGGTGTAATGGTACCTTGAGCCCAACGTTTGGAGTGTAAGGGTGACTGAGTATGCCCCCCCCTCCCCCGACTGCCATGTGAAACCAATGAAGTGGTGAGCATGTATTAGTTAGCTTCCTGGAGCGTCATAACCTAGAGTACATGGTAGGTAAATCATATTAAGTGTTTGACATACCTTTAATGCAAGAAAGAACATAATCAAGTCGTAAAGTCTGAAGTGCGAGTCTGATTTGTCATCCACTATGCCATAATGAGCCACCGTATCCATTACACTGATGGTTAGCGGGACTAAGGTCTTGTTAGGATGGGTGTCACATATGTCGGGGTAAACCATTTGCAACTACCTTTAACGAGTAGTCCATGATCGTGACCTAGAGAAAGGAACATCGGTGCTCCTTGGTTACGTATGTCTTAGTTAAGACTATGTATAATTTAATATGGGGAGAACGCGAATATATATATATATATATATATATATATATATATATATATATATATATATATATATATATAACACAACCCATCGTTATGGATAGTGTTATGCTTTCTAGTTTAGAAACAAATTCCATATTATTCAACCTTTATGCACTATAGAATAGCATAACAAGGATATGGGTTAGGGTTAGGGTTGTTCCTTCTAGTTTAGGAATGGAACTATTATGGAGGAAAACCATATGCCCTACATGAATACTATAAGAATGATATGAGGGGATATCATTATAGTTAGAGCATTAATTCCTCTCTAATGGATAATGGTATAATAAAGTTTTAAGTTGAAAAATACAGAGTTGAGTGAAGTAATGAATGGTTGAAAACATTGGTTAGACTTATAATGTAATTGAAAACAAGACTAATAGTTGCTTGCCCTCTAAATCAAAAAAAAATTGTAGCTATTTTTGGGGTACATTACATATGGTATCAAAGTTATTGGTTACAACACTTAGGCCTAAGGGAAACACTAGAAAGTTACTTTAATGAAGGAAAAATCTAACAAATACTATTTACTATTACAAAAAAAATAAAAAAAAATTGTCTTTTGTAAAAATGTCAACGCGGGATGGAGAAGGAGACAGACTTGACAAAAACCACAATCAAGAGCTCCCTAGAGATCTAGAACATCACAGCGAGGGAAATTCAACCACCCAGATATTGGAAACAATGAGGAATCTTATTGTGGAATTGTAGGTGTTTAAAGCTGATGATGAAAATTAAAGAAAGCTCAAGAAGATCAGTTGGAAATAAATGAAATGTTGTTACGCGATATAGAAACAAAGAAGAGTCCAAGAATTAATGAGATGGAAGAGGAAGAGAAGACAACTCTTTTGAGGACACACGCATGTCAAAAAACAAGGCATCTACAGGAAATACGAGAAAACAATTGGATCACTTGGAAAGTGAATTCAAAAAGATAAAACCCTCCACCTTTGATGGGGAATCAAAGACTAGTGAGGAAGTTGAAGCCTGGTTGCTAGACATAAAGAAATACTTTCAGATTTATAATTACTCTAGTAATATGAAGGTTAGAATGGCCATTTATAACTTAAATGGAAAAGCTAGTATCTAGTGGCAAGACCTGAAGCTAGCGAAAAGATTGAAAGAAAAACAGATGGAATGGTCAGGATTCAAAAAGCATTTCAAGAAACAATACATATCATAAAACTATTACGAAAGAAAGACTAAGGAATTTTACGAATTGCAACTAGGACAAATGGTTATGGATGATCTGATTAATACATTTCTAGATCTATTAAGGTTTATGCCTTATATCAAAGAAGATAAGGTAAAAATTCAAAGGTTATTGAGTTGTCTACCATAGTCATATAAAGACATAATTGAATTTGATAAACCTAAATCTTTAAATGAGGTATTTAGGAAGGCCATAATGTGTTATGAACAATATAATCAGAGATCTGAAACCCCTATGGCTTGGAAAGATAAGAAGCGGGATAAATTGAATCAGCACAAGAAAGGTTTCCAACCGACCCCTTTCCATAAAATGACTAAAGGATTCCAAAGGAGGGACTATCCCTCTAACACACATCATACTCAAGGGGGAAATAAACCAGTGAATTTGGGATTCAAGAAGGTAGGGGATAGTCCCAGAGAATCGTTGAAATGTTGGGAGTGTGGAGAACCCCACCTAAGGAGAAATTGTCCACGCTTAAACCCATCAATAAAAACTTCAGTCCACAATATTCAAGAGGCTTCAACAGTTGGAGATATTGGCAGAAGCATGCATAAGATCAATGCAGCTTTGGATGGCAGGCAAGCAGAACATCAATCCACTATTGTGGAAATCGAAGGTAAACTTTATAACAATAATGTCTCTATACTAATTGACCCAGGAGCTAGTCTAAGTTATAT
>JASDQU010438619.1:23774-45860 GCA_032191745.1 Picea mariana
GGTGAAAATAAAGAATGGGTCTCAGTAACGAGGCCATGTTAGGTAACCAAATACAAAAGATACACTGAAAATAAAGTGAGGAAAAAGGAAAAACCTTATAGGAAAAACCCCCCCTCAAGGTACAATGTATGTAAAAAGAAGAACCACAGTTACTAGGCAACTGTTTCCTTCACTCCAAGACAAATTCACAAAGAATGGAACTTTTGCTCAGTGAAGGTCTTGGTGAAGATGTATGTCCTCTGTTTTGCTGAAGGACAAAACTGTAAGTCGATGATCCCCTCGTGTACTAAGTCCTGGATGTAGTGCATGTGGATCTCAATGTGCTTCGTCCACTGCCTCTGAATTGGATATCTGTAGAAATTCATAGTGTTCTGGTTGTCACACCAGATGACGATCGACCGATGAAACTGAATGCCCAACTCAGTGAAAAAATGTTGTAGCCACATGGTCTGAATGGTTATGTTAACTACCCCTATGTACTCTGCCTCGGCTAAAGATAGAGAAATGGAAACTTACTTCTTGCTTGACCAATAGATAGGCCTGGAACCAAGACTAAGTGAGTAACTAGATGTGGACTTGCGATCAGTGTTATCTCCAGCCCAGTTGGAATTAGTAAACCTGATGAGATATAATGTAGAGTCTGTTGCATAATGAATCCCAAAGATGATGGTGCCATGTACGTATCGAAGGATATGCTTTGAAGCTTTCCAATGTAGCTCATGCGGCTCATACATGAACCTAGAAAATGCGCCAACTGCATAGGAGAGGTCTGGTCTAGGGTGTGTGAGAAACAACAAGCTCCCCACTAGCTTTCTGTACAATGTGTTGTCAACCAGTGGAGTATCCCTACCATCCTCAAGTTTGACTCCTAATAAGAAAGTAGTCGGAGCATACTTGCAGTCTGTCATGTGAAATCTCTCAAGGACATATCGTGCATACTTGGCCTGAGAAATTTTGATGCCTGATGCATCCTGACTGGTCTCGAGTCCAAGGAAGAAGTGTAGCGGACCCATGTTCGTCATCAAAAACCTGTCATGTAGAATCCTCTTGACTACACCAATCGCTGAATTTGAGCAACCGGTGATCAACAAATCATCAACATGCATAACTAAAAGTAGAAGTGAATCAATCGTCCTGAGCATGTAGACATTCGGGTTTGATTTACAACATACAAAGTTCTATGATAGCAGGTAGGAGTCCATCTTGGCATACCATGCCCTCGGATCCTACTTGAGGCCATAAAGGGACTTCTTTAGTCGACAGACCAAAGATGAGTCCTGCATAAATCCCTGGGGATGCTCCATGTATATCTCCTCAGAGAGATCACCATGAAGAAATGCATTCTTCACGTCCATCTGATGGAATTCCCATCCTTTGGATGCCGCAATGGTAAGTTCCAATCGTATGGAATCCATATTCGCTATTGGATCGAAGGTCTCATCATAGTCAATAACATAAACCTATTGAAAGCCTTTGGAAACAAGCCTGGCTTTGTATATGCTCATTTTTCCATCCGTTGCACTCTTGGTCCTGTAGACCCATCTGCATCTAACAAGTTTCCTCCCAGAAGGAAGGGGAACCAGATCCCAATTTTGGTTCTAGAGGAGGGAGTTGTACTCCTCCTGCATGGCAGATTTCCAAAATGTATTTCCAACAGCCTCGCCATAAGACTGTGGATCTGAAGACTGAACCAAGAAAATATGCCTAGAGGGAAATGGTTCAGTGGCAGTGAGTGCAACAGGAGGCTCCTCAAAATCAGATCGTGTCCTCCTAGTATCGACTAGATCACCAACGAGATCCCCTACAACCTAAAGAGTAGTTTGTGCCCACTTGGGCCTCTGCTCTGGCTCTACAACTGCATCTAGATGCTCTAAGTCTGCATCTGACTGTACTAACTCTGAATCTGAATCATCTAAGTGCTCTGAATCAGAACTCTCATTTGAAGAAGAGTCGTCAAGTGCAT
The DNA here is from genome assembly GCA_032191745.1 of Picea mariana. Lineage (NCBI taxonomy): Eukaryota > Viridiplantae > Streptophyta > Pinopsida > Pinales > Pinaceae > Picea > Picea mariana. The sequence goes on from JASDQU010438619.1 coordinate 25,738, forward strand.
GCTCATCATCACGGACAGGTGGAAGAATAAAGGTGTCTGCATGCAGTTGTTGAGGTGCATGTAGGACACTTTCCTCGAATTGGACACTTCGCTCAATGATGATCCGGTCTGAGGAAAGATCAATAAGCCTATATCCCTTCATATCGTCGGGGTATCCAACAAAAATGCACTCAATGCTCTATGGATCAAGTGCCTTCCTCTTTTCAAAGGGAATCTGGGCCGATGCACGTGAACCGAAAATGCGAAAGTGGGTCACTTCTGATTTGAGGCTGCTCCAATCCTCGTAGGGGGTCTTATCCTTGACATATCTATGGGGAGATATTTTTTGGATGTATGTTGCATAATTAAGTGCTTTGGCCCATAGTCTCTGCAGTAGTGACTTTGCATGCAGCATGCAAGATGCCATCTCCTTTAGAGATCTGTTTTTCCACTCAGTGACTCCATTTTGCTACGAAGTATAGGGAACTGTATGCTGCAATTGAATCCCTACCTCATGCAAAAAATTATGGATCTCATGATTTACATACTCTCCCCTATTATCAGTTTAGAGGACTTTGATCTTCTTTACGAACTGTGTCTCAACCAAGGCTTTGAAATCTTTCAGGTGTTGAAAGACCTCGGATTTTTTCCTAAGAAAGTAGATCCAAGTAAAACGTGAGAAATCATCAATAAAAATGAGAACAAACCTCATTTTTCTAATGTATGTATGTGGAAAGGGACCCATAAGGTCACTGTGAATCAGATCTAAAGGTGTGAAATCTCGCTAAGACTTTCCTTTTTCGAATTTCTCTTGAGGGTGTTTGTTGAGAACACATCCCTCACATACTCCCTTGGAGAAATGGATGTCTAGTAGACCATCAACCAATCTATGCTTTCTAATTTGTTGCATGTATCTAAAATTCAAATGTCCAAACCTTTCGTGCCATATCCTACTAATTTCATCAGCATGAGTAAACAGTAAAGCAGAATCAGGTTCAATGAATTCAGAAAATGTATACAATATAGACTGATGATTTACCTCACCGGTAGCAACCCTTGAGTTGGTTTTCATGTTGTAGATGTCCACGGAATTTGGTGTGAATATGACATTATTTCTGGTGCCAGAATTCATCATCCGATACACGGAGAGAAGGTTGACAAAAAGTTTGGGAACGTGCAGCACATTCTCGAAGCTTCCGTTGGTGAGTTCAATCCTTCCTTTGCCAGTGACTTCGACAGAAGAGTTGTCCCCCATCAGAATAGGAGGACCTTTGCATGCACCCAATGAATAATATACTGCTTTTGAGGCAGCCATGTGATTTTATGCTACTGAATCTACGATCCAAGCATCGGGAGAGGAGTTGATTGCAATCAAGGCATGGCTAGAATTGCCTTTTTTGGAATTCAGATCTTTTGGCTTCTTCTTCTTGGCACCCTCGGGGATGCGATCTTCAAGGTTGTTTTGATGAAGTATTTGACACATTATATCTATTTTCTTTTGCATGCATGCGAATTCTGGATGGAATCATTTGTGACTGTACAAGCATTTCTCCCCTTTTCTTCCCTTTTCCCCTTTGGATCCGTAGGCATCGATAAAGGGTTTTGTGTACCCTTCCTTCTTCAAATGTGCATGAGCTTTCCATTTATCTTTATCTTTATCTTTATATTTCTGATATTTTTGGCTGCCATCATGCATAGTGAGTGCATGCGCCTTTGGGCCTTTGATTGTGCCCATGTTGATGAGTTTGGTTTGCTCTTGTGTCATGGATTCGATAAATTCCTCAAGAGAAGGCATCTTCCAGGTGGCTCCAGAGGCGAATTTGACAATATGGAATGTAGATATGAATATAGAGAATTCAGGACCAATCTTGGAGAGAATGGTGAGAACCATTTGTTTTTCCTCCTTCGATTTATCAACCCCGCAAGCTTTGAGTTGCAACAGTAAATCGTTGAATTTTGTAAAGAAATCTTGGATATTCTCAAAGCTTTTTGGATCCAATGTGAGCAGCTCCACCTCTAGCATGTGTCCCCTCATCTCATCTTGTTTTCCAAAGAGCCCTTTCAAGGTGGTTCAAGCTTCATTGGGAGTCTTACAAGAAGATATATGAAAAAGGAGATCGGGAGAAATAAGATTGCAAATTGTTCTGAGTGCCTCATTCATGCGATTTAAGTACTTGGATTTTTCTATGGCTGATGTCGGTTCTATATATATATTCAATTTTAACCTGTACAACCCCCCAATTCATATATGTATGGCTATTTTCTCCTTCCATGCAAAATAGTTGTAAGGTGTAAGAATGAATTCTTTTTGGAAATCCATCTTTCCGATGTCTTCAATCTTTTGTACCTGCAAAAACATTTGGTGTAGATTTTTCTTAGCAGTCCTTCGACTCTGATACCATGTAAATGTGTTGAACCTGCACATAATATATCTAGCTAAACAATAATACACACATTTGCGGAGAGAATTTGAGAAAGAAGAAGAACGAGAGAAAGAATGAAAGATTTATTATTAATCGTTGTGAATAATGAATAATTTACACATGATATACTCTGTATAACTCAATGAGTGCACACTAGAGGAGAACCAATGCACCATAGTGGTGGTCTAAAGTGATCTAGACACACACTAGGAGTTACAGGAGTGAACTGCCACATATTTTAGTCTCTCAGGAAGTTACGGGAGTGAACTGCCACCTAGTTGAGTTAACTAGTCAACTAGTCTTCAGTTAACTCACTGAATAGAGAGTAGTGAGGAGTTAACTTGGGGAATCAAGGGTAATGCACCAGTCTGGTGATGATACCAAGGCAAGGTCAAATTTTCATGGTGATGATCCCAATGTTGCATGGTGACAAAACCAATGCAGCATCTAAACTCAACTCAACTAGTCAAACTGAAGTGTCAAGTGAAAGAGAATATTCTCTAGGTGGAATATTCTCCCCTAAAATATAGGAGACTGGATAATGACTAATTATGAATAATAAACAAAGAAAAACATTAGGAAAAATAAATCCTAGGTGAGTGTGAAGTAACTCCAACACCATAGACCCAGACATAATGGAATCTATCATGCAAATCCCACCACTGCATAGAAAACATTCCATGTAGTTGTTTTTTTTACTAGATCAATTTTGTAAGAATATTTGTTCTGGATTTTGTTGAAATCGTGAAGCCACTTCAAAGGATGATAAATAAGGAAGTTCGGTTTAAGTGGAAATTCATTGAAAAGGAGGCCTTCGAGAACATCAAGGTCGCGATAGCAGTTGCACCATCTTTACAAAGTATGGATTTCACCAAAGACTTTTTGTTGTACACCTTTGCATCTAATCATTCTCTTGCAGCAATTCTCACATAGAAAGATGAGCAAGGGAATGAATGCCCCATCGTATTTATGAGCATAGGGTTATAAGGCACTGAATTGAATTACCCACTATTGGATAAGCAAGCCTTTGTCGTCCACAAAGCCATCAAACATTTCAAACCATATATTATGAAGAACCACATCAAAGTGATTGTACCTCACCCGGAGCTCAGATCTCTCTTTGTACAAATAGATTTGGGTGAGATAAGAGTTAATTAGATGACTTCCTTACAAGAGTATGACCTTGAATTTAAACCAGCAAATATCTGCAAAGGTCAAGGTATTTGTAAGTTAGTGACTGGGATCATAGATGTTTAAAATCAAGAAGAATATGAATGGAAAGAGGAGCCAACCCTTTACACGCAACAAGTTATGTATGTTCCAATCCGTTGAGAATTATTATTCCAATGATCTCAAGTACTGCATTCAGCATGGTACATATCCAAACAATCTCAATGCTAAACAAAACAGAGCTCTAAGGTTGAAATTATCACAGTATCAATTGGTCCATGGCATCCATCTTAGAAAAAATTACGACGAAGTCCTACTACGTTGTCTTGAAAAGCAAGATGTTGATAAAGTACTTAAATACCTACATGATGGACCAGTTGGAGGCTATTTATCAAGAGACACAACATCTCATAAAGTATTAAGAGTCGGGTATTATTGGATGATATTATTTAAGGATGCTCACGCTTATGCCCGTAGTTGTGATGCATGCCAAAAATCACCTGGAAGAGAGAGCAACGCCATTTTTCTGCTTCAGCCTGGTTTTTTTAAGAACCCTTCGAACAATGGGGCATAGACATTATCGGTGATATTAACCCTCATTCATCCAAACAGAAGAGGTATATCCTAACGGTAACTGATCATTTTACACGCTAGATTGAAGTGATACCACTAACCAAAGTGAATTATGAAGTGGTAATAAATTTTCTTGAGCACCATATCATAACTAGGTTTGGGATTCCTAACCCTCTTGTCTTCGATAATGCAACATATTTTTTGTCGCTTAAATTGGTTAATTTTGATTTAGAAAAGGGTATTACCTTGAAAAATGTAGCAAATTGTTACCCTCAAGGTAATGGATTGGTTGAATCTATAAATAAAAATATAATACGTATTCTAAAATGAACAATAGTTCAACAACAAAGAAATTGGCATAACGCACTACCCAACACCCTTTGAGATAATCGTGTCACCCTCAATGATTCTATAGGATCCTCTCCTTATTCCCTTGTCTATGTGAAAGAAGTTATCCTAACTTCAAATATTTACCTTCCTTCCCTGCTACTTACTCAACAGTCTCATGGGAAAGAATGTCTCGTCTTCCAACAATGCATCGATACTTTGTTGAAAATAGAAGAGAATTGTGCCAAGGTGAAAAAAAGTTTGAAACACACCAACAGACCATTAAGCGACGGTTTGATAAAAATTCTACTGGTGAGAAAGACTTTCAAATTAGCAATTTCGTTCTCAAATGGGACAAGCCACATGAAGATAAAGGAAAACATTTGAAATTTCAGCAATTGTGACTTAGCCCTTTCATGATCAAAGAGAAAATTGGCCAAGGAACCTATCATTTGCATAATCTTGAAGGGGATGTTGACCACCTCCCCATTAATGGACAAATCCTAAAACACTACATCAACTAGCTCTCAAGGCAGCTCCTACTCTATACATAAATAAAGAGTTTTCTTTTGTTTTAATTTACTGCTCAATTTTGCTTTACCTTTGCACATTTCTTATTTTCGATGTTATTCTTTACATTTTGTTTTCTTCTTAGTTTCTATTTTCTTTCTTGGAAATGGTCACCTGGAATTTATCAAAGGTTTGGTGACTTGGTCTTGAATATCCATTGAAATGTAACATATCCGATGTCAAAATCTTGGAAATCCATAGCTTGGCTTCTAGACAAAACTTCATCCCTAGCTATGTAGCACAATCATGCATAACTTCAAGTCAGACCCAGTAGCGGAACATAGTTTACCAGTGTACGAGCATTGTATTCTTAAAATGTAAAAAGGAAAGGAGCCAAAATTCATGTTTAAAGAACAAATATTTTGTGTGTTTGTCTAAGCTAAGGAGATATGGTTCTAGTAAGGAATTTGTATTACTCCAGAGAGTGTTACTCAAGGAGTTTTCTCATCTATAATCAAGTTGGAAAATCTCACCTTCACAGGTTTCATCCCTAGTGTCTTTAAAGGAAGACTGGAATCCCTCCATCCACCTTTGACTGCATATAAGCCAATCAAATTATAAAAATGTAAAGGCTTGGGAAAGGCATCCCATATCATGTGGGACATACAAGTACCTTCGTCGGGTCTATGGACACTCTCTTGCAACAAAGTGAGGCTTGGTTTACCGGGGTGACTCCATCGAGGCTATGGATGCTCGCTAGCAATGGAGCAACACCATAGAAATGCATTAACAAATTTTATTTTCAGCATTCATGATGTTTCATATCACTGTTGTACTCATCATGCTTGTCTGAAACTACTATATCCACTGTGAAAAGGTTATTGCATGGTAATCAATATGTTTTGAGCATGGTTCTAACTTCTTCTTTGTGTCGTATAAAATTTGTCTCATCAAAAAATATATGTTTTGAAAAAACCTATGGGACCTATTTTCTCTCTCTTAGGGTTATGCATCATTGTGCTTCTACTCTCATAAGTTTATTTTTTAGATACCACTCTACAAATATTAGTGGCTTCTCCTTGTGTGTCACCATTTGTTGTGGCATCAACAACCTCTTTTTTCTTGTATATTTACTTGTAAATTCTCTCTCCAAGAAAATGGATCCCCCTTTACTCTTATATAAGAGCTTTTTGACTTCGACTCTTTTCCATTAAACGTGGTTAACCCTCCCCCTAAACACTCTGATTTTGCTTGGTTTGGTTGGAATTCCATTTTTTATTCTTGGTACTTTGGCAGATTTTAAAGACAACTTTTGGTCATAGAACAAGTTAGTTGCCGAAGTTATCGACCATGATACTTCATGCAAACTCCTCTGATATGACCTGCAAACTTCTTGGGTCATACCTGAGGATTTCCCTTGTTCTCCTCTAACATACACCGCATGAATTTATACAAACTCCTTCGGTTTGACCGGAGGATTTCTTACAAACTCCTCCAGTCAAACCAGATGAGTTCCAGTGTTCTTCTCCGATAGTCGCCAGCACACTTTGTGTCAAAACCTCTGGTATATATCGAAGGATTTCCCATGATCCCTCCCAGTCTATACTAGAAGTTTTCCCATTAAATCATTCGATGGAGACGTATAACCTCTTCTGGTGTCATTCATTGTGCGCAAAGCTTATAAAATGGCGCTTACCCTTATATTTTTTATCGCCGTTCGTTCGAAGAGCTTGAGAGAGATTAGAGATTTCAAGCGTCGAATCGCAAGAGATTCACCCACCGTCTTCGTCACGGCCTACAGGTGTCACCATCATGTATGAAATCGCTCTTTTTAGGTATTCCCTAAGAACCTTCTCTGTCTGAGTTCTTAGGGTTGGGGTTTTTGTTTTTTGTTTTAAGAGTGAACTTTCATTCGGCCAATCGCCCTATAAAACCCTGCTCAGCCATTGATAATTCTTCAGGCACCTACAATCTCTTCCATGCTCTATATTCGGGTGAAGAAGAATTACTTGCCCCATATTGAGCCGTATTCGAACCTTACCCCATCAATTTTAATTTAACCATTGCTCATAACCAAGTATCGAGCTTGATCTAGGTCAAAATTTCGGTACTTTTCCCTGAAGGTGAAATTATATGCAAATACAGAATTATTTGAAGAATCTTTGCCTTAAACCACCATCCTCGCGTCAGTCAAGACACCCAAGCATTAGTTATTCCTTGTCACATTATTATCTTCCAATATCGATGCCAAGCTTGGCGAAATTTGATCCCAAAACCTCTGGACCAAAACCCTAAGCGATGGACAGGCGCTAAGTCTTAATTTTAGCAAGTGTTTCTCCCATAGTCGAAGCCTCTCAGAGTATGTAACCCAACTATCCATGACCTTGGCACTCCACAGTTCATCCACCCAAACCCAAGACTTGATCAAAATTACATAAGCCGATTTGAAAACCAGAAACTTGTACACAAATTTCTCTAGTTCACTCGGATTTTTTTACACGAACTCCTCCAGTGTTACCAGAGGAGTTAACATTAACCTTATCAGTTTCTTTTGCGATACTTAACATAAACTCCCTCGATTTACACTAGAGGAGTTAACATGAATACCTCCGGTGTAAACCGGAGGACTTTATACCAACCCCTTTGACGCATACGCTTTCCCACCGACATACTTTGCATAAACTTCTATGGCGTATTAATTTGGAGACTTTCACATGAACTCATCTAGTATACACTTGAGATTCTCACACTAACTTATCTGGTGTGTGCGTTAACCCATCGGCACACTTAATATAAACTTCTCTTATATACATCGGAGCAGTTCATATGGATCGCTCCGGTTTCAAATCCTTCCACCTTCTCCCAGGATAATTTTCACCTAATAAGTCTAGATTTTGTTGAGGCTTATACATCCACAATGCTTGTCATCGTATTGTCATATGATAATGACAATATCTTGCCTAGCATCGACACAAGTGAATCCTTGGGTTTTTCACATTGGTTACATAGATAAACTTATTTTTGTAAATATGAACAACTCATGGTTTAGTTGTAGAAATTTACTGACAAAATCAGCATGCACTAAATTCTGTCATACACCTAGCAACCTAGATATAATTGTCATCTATAAACTTTGAAATGTATAAATCCACATTCAGAAAATATTATGAGCATAAATACATTGGTTACATAGATAAACTTATTTTTGTAAATATGAACAACTCATGGTTTAGTTGTAGAAATTTACTGACAAAATCAGCATGCACTAAATTCTGTCATACACCTAGCAACCTAGATATAATTGTCATCTATAAACTTTGAAATGTATAAATCCACATTCAGAAAATATTATGAGCATAAATACACATTTCCAAGCACTTTCGCAGCGGAATAAACAAAATGAACAGCAATCACACATCCATGTAATACTCAAAAATTTAGGCAACCAGCCAAGGAAAACCCCAATGCAGAGAAACCCAAAGAGAGAGAGATTTTATTGGCTTCAGGAAAGTTATATCAGCAACAAGATTACATTTACAGCCAAAAGAAAACCACTTGCAGCACCCAAATTGTCCCTCCAAAAATATGCCTTGAAAACCATACCAAGTTCATCCTATTGTATGTCCCACCCAGAAAAATAGCACCTCGAAAATTGTGCCAATATATTGTTGTACGGCCTGTTCTATACGCCTACCCTTCAACAGCAAATACCTTCTATCTGCCTCGATTTGTGTGCCTTGCCTTGAAAAATGTGTCCACTTCTCTGTTGTACACACTGTACGGATCTATACAGTACGACCTCCAACACAGCAATAAATTTCATCACTCACAAAACAGAGTTTTTCCTTGGGAAATGTGCCCAAGCTCACTTGGGAAATGCACCCAACTTGCTTCTCTTTCCTCTTCTTCTCAAAGCTCTCTTGGAAATCTCTCAATCTCTTATTCTCATTGTATCTTGCATACTACCCAATGCATTTTCTTATAATTCAAAAATGACCTTTCACCTTCCAAGTGTTTTTTCACCTTCCCCATCCCTAAATCCAAAGGCTAAGATCTATTCTTGCCTTTGAATGATCTAGGGGCATGATTCATTCCCTCCAAAATAAATCACTTAAAATATTAAAGTACAAATTCACTTTATAACATAAGTGCACTTTATGAAATAAAGTCACTTTAATATTAGAAGGTACACTTTATTAAAATGTCACTTACATAAAAGAACCACTTTATTATAACTTTATAAAAACCCATTACAAAGTCAAGTGCCTAGTAGTGTAAATGTAAGGTTACTTGTGCATATAAGAAAAAATATGTGGAGTACCTCCCAAGCTATAAAAGATAACACTCCCTCTTAGAGAGGGATGTACTCGCTGCCATCACCATCATCTGGTCCAATCACATTGTTCGCAGTAGGAGCTCCCTCTGAACCTGGAGCCAACCTCAACACATGCATAGAACTCAAACCAGAAGATATTCGCCTGACAGACGCTCTGATACCATGTATAAATTTAATGACAAAATCAGCATGCACTAAATTCTGTCATACACTTGGTTTTGTCTTTGGATTAATTTTGTATATGCTTTGCAGATTTAGAAATGTCTCCAAGAAATAAGGCAACAAACAAAACGCATGCTGCATAGGCTTCTGGAAGTGGCCGCAAACAAGAAGATGAACCTAACATCACAGGAGTGATGTATGACGACGCAAACAGCTTCCTGGAAAAGGGAGAATATGTACTCAAGTGGGGAAACATCTATTCAATGTTCAAGAAAAAATCTTTCACCATCGATGCGGGAGATCAAGATGAACTCAATATTTTTAAGAACATCAGAAAATCTGGAATTCATAGAGTAGCAGCCTGCTCTGCAGTGTTTCCTATGTCAATGCCATTGCATGGATCCTCAAACACGTGGACCTAGGAAACAGATACATCTACAATACCCGAGAGACCCTATAGCCTCTTTTCAACCCGTTGATCTAGCCAACTATTATCATCTAGAGAAAGAAACTCAGAAAATGGACAACGAACTCTTAGGTGGATTCAAACATACAGCTAAATACATGTGTCGTGTCTGGTACAATCCATATAAATAGTTCAAACTTAGACCAACGGGTGGCTACCCTACAATTGCGCTAAGAAAGCCACAATAATATATGGTGGCCATCCTATGCAGGTTATATGGAGAGTCATATGTCTTTGAATTATCGCTATCATATATGCCATTGATTCACTATTGTGCAGATGAAGGATCATCTTTCAACTAGGCTCACATTCTGTAAGATAACTTAGCATAGGTAATCACAACAGTAAAGGAGGCCCCACCTAGAACTTTTCTAAACTTCCACATGTCTTCATACCTCATAGAAATCATGTGTGTAGCATACCAATACCCAAATATGGGTTGGGCATGTCAGTCTACAGATGCAACCATCCATATTTATTGCAAGGTATTGTGGGAGCACAAATACAAGACAGTATATCATAATATCTGTGAGAAATGTATAGCCCCATTGTACAATTTCATCTTATGCTCACAAGCTCTGTTTATGACAGAAAAAGCGTTGACCAGAATTAGGAGAATAGGAGATTGGTACCTGATGGAGCATAGCACATACATCGGGATATTCAGGGCCATGAAAGCACCACACCTACTACCTTGATTTGTCCCGGACAAATTGTTGCTCCATGAAATAGCCTATTATACGGTGATCAATGGAGTCGAGGGAATACTCCATAGGGATAAGAAATTTATATGGGCCCCTCCTCGCTCCCATTATGGATTTGTGCCTACTCATTTGCCAACACCAAGTAGGCGCAAGACGAAGTGGATACTCTTCTTTCGTACCACTTCAAGGAAGAGAGATCCAGGAGGCACGATCCAAAGAAAATAGTCAAGGAACACTTTAATAAGCTCAGGGTGCCTTAGGAATATACTTTAGAAGTATGGGAGGAAGAAGAGGTTAATTGCGGAGCCAAGATCTATGACGAAGTAATTGTTATAACATAAGGCAAACCTATTAGAATGATTGTTGAGGAATAAAAGGCACGAGAGGAAGCCAAGAAGAAAGTGGAGGAAGAGGTAGTAGTGAATACATTTGTTGCAACTACATTGATGCAATCAGGATCAGTCGAGGAAGAAGAGCCAGAAATGGATAAAAAGAGGAGAAATAAAGAAAAGACCCGCAAGAAAAAGGAAGATTCGGCAGAAAAGAAAAGGGAAATTTGACGAAACTAAAGCTAAGGCTAAGGTTGATGCAACAGCAATTAAAGAAGAGGTTGAACATAAGGAAGTAATGGAAAGATCCATAGTGAAAGAATCAACAGAAGCAGAAGTAGCTCAAAGCAGCAAGTGAATTTGCAGAAAGGCCAGTTGAAGAGCAGTGGAAGAAAGACGCAAAAGCATGAAACAATGATGATTCACCAATGGACATTGATATCCCAGATATATCAATAGCAGGTGTCAGTAGGAACACAAAATTTAGTGGGCTCGGTTTAGGTATTTGTACCCCATTCGAGCCAAGCAAAGTGCCCAACTTGAAAATGTTCACATACGATAAGACCTCAGGCAGGATTGTACAAGAACAAATAAGGAAAGTTCCATTCATAGGGGGTAATATGATATTGCTACTCAGACAAACCCCTGTGACAGAAAACGTAAATAAAGACCCAGTCACCATAGCATTTGTCATCACCGCTTTCATGATGGCGACTGAAGATAATGTCAAAAAACTACATCACCAAAACCTGTAAAAGGATGCAAGAATCAAGGAGCTAGAGGAACAACTTAGACGAAAAAAATATTGATGAAGATAGCTTAGAAAGATTCAATCCTAGTGCAAAGAATGTTAGGACAGATCTAGAAGAGACCATCATAGATATGTACGCTCACCTACACATGTTCTAGGAGATAGAGGCCACCATTATGGAACAACACAGCCAAGTTCAAGCCAAAAACACCCATTTATATAATGTTCAGGAAAGCATAGATGATCTTGACAGGTAGATCGTCGAAAATCCAGATGCACCAATTGAACTTCCACATCCCTCGAGTGCAGAAAGGAAAGTTGATCTCGCTACACTTTATCGTTTCTAGCAAGTCAAGTAAAGAGAATACAAAGAAACAACCAACTCAATTGTGATTTGTTCACAACAGCACAAAGTTGCACAAGCTTTACTAAAACAATGTCGCCTCCCTCCCCTATAAGATCTTGGGAAGACTCTTATCATGGAACATCTTATAGAAAAAGTACAGCAGAGTACAAATCAAAGGCAACGAATAACTAAATCATCCTCCAAGGTGATGACAGAACTATTTGAACAACACCTCATTCATCCCACCAAGGCCCACACCATGATCCAGGAATTCATGGCTAATCTAGAAAAAGATATGTTGACTCTCAACGATAACATAAGGTTTCCCTCGAAGAATTGGATTACCGCAAGATCATGTCACTTTACAATCAGCTGGAGATTTGGATCACTTACATTCGAGACAAATAGATGAAGAATAACAGCAAATTTGTATTTGTGGTCAACTGCATCCTATTTTGTCTTTTTCTAACTACCTTTAGTTTTGTCTTTATCCTCACACATGTCAAATAAATACTAAGGGGGTCTAAAAAGTTTTGTAACCGCTTTTTGCGGAATACAAGAAGTCATTTCAAGAGTTAAGAATAATTGTATAAATATAGGGGGAATCCCATTTAGAAAGGGATCTTCAAGCATTGTATAAAGTCAAGAACTATCTCAAGGAAGTATACCATGTTAATCAATATTGAGAATCCCTCAAGGCCATCTTTTGTGAGAAAGAAAAACTTATGTGTATTGTTGTTTGTTGTGAACTATTTCCAGTGGAATGTTTGTTACTTGTTGATTTTTGTAGCTTCAGGAGGCATTCCCACAAGGGTTCAAGGTGCCAGGCATGTGGGAATTTTCGTCGGCACCAGTATAGCCTTTCGTTTCAGTGAAATTGGCCTAGAAATGAGGTCAGGACCTCATGGGTATGTTGATGGGCTTTGTGGGCTTGTGAAGGGGTTTCACACCCACAAAGAGGATTATAATATTCTAATTAATTGTTGATTTTAGGAAGGGCTCCTAAACTTACTCATTGGACTCCTATAAAAAGAGAGGAGTAGATTGTGATATCTCATTGTGACATTATGGAGTTAGCATAAGTGAGTAAGCACTTGTTCTAGGAGAATGAAGATTCCAGCAAGGGAATTTTTGCACCTAGGCAATCTAGCCTAGGGTTTTCTGGTTTTATTTGTCTATTCTCGGTAGGTAGAGAAAGCACACATGTGAGGCAAGGGAGGTCGCACGTGTGGGAGAAGGAGCAGCACATGTGTGAGGAAATAAGGTCACACGTGTGAGAGAAGTAGTCGTAGAAAATAACAAGTAGTATGTGTGGATTGTATGAACCACATGTGCGGACCATACAGGTCCGTACAATAAACCAAACATGCGGTACAGACTAAGCAAGTAATTCAATCCACACGTATGACAAACCTATATGAATAGGTCTGTATGATCAAGTGACATCAGTAGCTTGACCTAGTGATGTCAGCGGCTTTGCAGGTTTAAAAATTTGCTAATTTGGTTGCTGAATGTTTTTTGAATTGGTCAGGATAGTTTGTCCTCGGTTTTGGTGAAATTTTATGATTGGAAGAAGGCTGATTTTTTCCTTCAGAAATTTCTAAAATTGACATTTACATAATTGAAAATTTGTGTCTCACATGTGCAGATGATTTATCTTAGATTTTTTATCTTTCCGCTATTGTAAAGTTTTTGTCATAATTTTAGTGTAAAGTTGTTCAGTGATAACAGTTAGGGTTTACTGTTAGATCACTAGGAAGCAATTTTCACATCTAAAATTAGTCACATATAGTAGCATGTGAAAATTGGCATGGTATCAGAGATGACGTTTTGAAGGAAAGAGAGGGAGTCATCCTTGATACACAGTGGTGCAGATTCTTTTGTTCTAAGCAGGTCACCATGGAGACTTGACTGGTAGATAGTGGAGCTTCTCGTCATATGACAGAGTCACCAAATCACTCACCAGATTGACAGAGGAGAACTCACGATTACAAGTGGAACTTGGAGATAATGCCAAGTATGCAATCAAAGGGGTCGGAATAGCTTCATTTCAGCTAAAGCCCAAAAATCCTCTCAAGATGAGTGAAGTGTTGTATGTGTCTGGACTGAACAAGAATCTACTCTCTATCTCTGCCATGGAGGAAAAAGGATATGTACTAGCATTTTTTGATGGACAGGTTCTTGCTTGGCCAAGGGGATTGAGTCTTGACTCAGCACAATTCGTTGGGACTTCTGATAGTAGTCTCCACAAGCTAACAAGTCATCCATCTCAGGCTTTGGTGCATGACAGTGATAACCTATGTGATCTTTGGCATAGGATATTAGGACACTTGCATCACCATGCCCTACCAGTGTTGAGGAATATGGTTACAGGTATCCTAGAGTTTGGAACTAAACACCAAGGAATATGTAGAGGTTTTGCACTTGGAAAGAATGCCAAGGTTGCTTTTCCAAGCAGTGATAGTAGGTCCAAAAAAATCATGGACCTAGTGCATTCAGATGTGTGTGGACCAATGTCAATTCCATCAATTCCATCTGCGAGTGGTTGCTAGTAATATGTGACCTTTATTTATGATTATTCTAGGAGGCATGTATCTTGTTCATGAAGACTAAGGATGAAGTCTTCATTCAATTCAGGGAGTTCAAAGCCTTTGTGGAGAATCAAACAGGGAATAAGATCAAAGTTTTGAGGTCAGATAATGGGGGTGAGTATACCTCCAACGAGTTCAAGAATTTTTGTAAGGAAGTAGGGATTACGAGGGAGTTGACAGTGCCTTTAAACCCACAATAGAATGGGGTTGCAGAGAGGAAGAACCGAACAATAATTGAGGCAGCCAGGGCAATGTTAAATGACAAGGATCTACCCATGATGCTCTCGAAAGAAACATGCAACACTGTAGTTTACATTCAAAATACGATTCCTCATAAGATATTGGAGGAAAAGACTCCTAAGGAGGCATTCACAAGAGTGAGACTGGAGATAGGGCACTTGAGTATCTTTGGTTGTCCTCTCTATATCCATGTCCCTAAGGAGAAGAGGATGAAGTTAGAGCTTTCTGGGAAGAAGGGCATGTTTTTGGCATACATTGAGACATCGAAGGCCTATCGCATTTACATTTCAAGAAAGTAATATGTCGAGGTCATTTGGGGTGTCAGATTTGAGGAGGACATAACCTTCAGGGGGTCTCATGATACCACAACAGGTGGTGAGCAGCAGGAGGCTCCAAATATGGAGGCAGGCATAGGACCAGCCAGTACTGAGGAGCAACCCATAGAGAATAAGGAGGAGTCAAAAGATCTTGTGGATCCAGGGGATCCTCCCAATGATGAGGACATGAGACCTATATGGCTCCAGGATACTTTAATGGATCCAGAAGAGAAAACATCTCCTAGAGGCACCTTCAGGGAGAGTAGGCCTCCACAAAGATTCTCCAATTATGTGTCTCTCATGAGAAACATCATTAATTCTGAGCCCTCCAGTTTTAAGGAAGCAGCAGGCCAGTAGGTATGTAAAGATGACATGATGGAGAAATATCAATACATCATGAAGAACGACGTATGGGATATAGTTCCAAGACCGAAAGGGAAGTCGATAGTAACTTCCAAATGAATCTACAAGATCAAGCATACCATAGATGCCATTGTTGAGAAGTATAAGGCAAGGTTCGTAGAAAGAGGCTTCTCCCATAAAGAGAGAGTAGACTACAAGGAGACTTTTGTTCCAGTGGCCAAGTACACTTCTATGCGGACAGTCATTGATCTCACTTCAGTCATGAAGTGGAAGATTCATCATATGGATGTGAAGACAACATTTCTCAATGGTGTGATTGAGGAGGAGGTATGCATAGAGAAACCTCAAGGCTTTGAGGTTCATGAGAGGAAAACTCATGTGTGAAAGTTGAAGAAGGCATTGTATGGACTCAATCAAGAACCTAGGGCATGGTACTCGAGGATTGATGGGTACCTACAGAGCTTGGGCTTCACCAAGAGTGACGCAGATCCCAACCTATAACTTCTACAAGTCAATAAGGATCCTCTCATATTGGTGTTGTATGTTGATGATTTATTTCTCACGGGAGATGAGAAGCTCACTACCATGTGCAAAAGGGAATTTTCCTCAGAATTCGAGATGAAGGATATTGGATTGATGCATTATTTCTTGGGATTAGAGATGTGGAAGCAGTCGGGAAATATCTTCCTTGGATAGGGGAAGTATGCAGTTGAGATACTGAATAGATTTGGGATGATGGACTATAAGTCCATGACTACACCTATGACCACCAACCTAAATATGTTGGGGGCCTTAGACTCAGACTTGGTAGATCCCATGATGTACAAGAATTTGATCGGTTCATTGATGTATCCGGTCAATACCAGACCATATATTTGTTTTGTTGTCAACATCTTGAGTCAGTTCATGGTAGAACCAAGGCAAGTGCATTGGGTTGCATCAAAACATGTGCTCGGTTACCTTCAAGGTACAGTTGGATTTGGTCTAAGATATGTCAAAGATGATGGAGTGAGGCTACATAGGTATTCAGACTCAAATTGTATAGGTAGTGTTGTTGACAGGAAGAGCACTTATGGTGGTTGTTTCATCCTGGGATCAACAGTGGTTTCTAGGTATAGCAGGAAACAAACTTTTGTTGCACTCAGCTCAGCAGAGGTTGAGTATATGGCATCCAACTTAGTGATTTGTGAGCCTATTTGGATTTGCAAGCTTCTTGCAGGACTATTTGGTCAGGAGTTGGAGCCCATCGTGATTCACTGCGACAATTAGAGTTGTATCAAGCTCTCAGAGAACCTAGTGTTTCATGACAAGTCAAAACACATTGAGATCCAATATCACTTCATCAAAGACAGAGTACAGAAGGGAGCGTTGAAGCTCCAACACATTTCCACAGATGAGCAGATTGTAGATATTCTCACCAAACCCCTAGTGAAAAGGAAGTTTGTCTACTTCAGAGACAAACTAGGAGTGGTGGAGAATACCTCCCTCGCTAAGAGGGAGTGTTGATTTTTGTAGCTTCGAGAGGCATTCCCACAAGAGGCCAAGGTTCCAAGCATGTGGAAATTTTTGTTGCCACCATTCTAGCCTTTCGTTTCGTGAAATCGCCCTAGAAATGAGGCAAGGACCTCATGAGAAAGTTGATGGGTTTTGTGGGCTTGTGAAGGGGTTTCACACCCACAAAGAGGATTAAAATATTCTAATTAATTCTTGAGTTTAGGAAGAGCTCCTAAACTTACTCATTGGACCCCTATAAAAGGAGAGGAGGAGAATGTAATATCTCATTGTGACATTATGAAGTTAGCATAAGTGAGTAAGTACTTGTGCTAAGAGGATGGAGATTTCAGTAAGAGAATTTCTGCACCTAGGCAATCTAGCCTAGGGTTTTCTAATTTTATTTTTTTGTTCTTGGCATGAAGAAAAGGCACATGTGTGAGGCAGCACACTCCTTACTCATTTCCTTCAATAAAAAAAAGTCAAGTTTGTATTTAAAAGAGCAAAATTGATCTCTCAAATGTAAATCTTAAATATTTCCAACCCTTGAAACCAAAGTGGACAGTGGAATATACTACAGAACTTTGGTCATACTTTAAGTCTTCAAAAGTTTGGTACTTCTTAGATTTGATTGTATTGACTAGTCTAATTGATATTTCTTTTCTATTTCATCTTTCAGTAGATCCTGCTACAAGTCAAATTGAGCCAAAATATCTCCACCACTATTTTTAATACAGAAAGGTATGAGAGCCATCAAATGTATGAAACTAGTATGACAAGAACAGCCAAGAGATGATCCTCCAAAGGTCACTCATGAGAAGCCCGTAGAAATCCTGCATGAATGAACTATGAGACGTCTTAAACATTGTAACTGAATAACAGAGTAATTAAAGAAGATGTGTTTCCCTGCGTGAAGTTTTCAATGAAAGCTATATCCCAATAGCTTGATCTCTACCATATGAAATATAAATGAAATCTCAAGTGTTACTACTTGACTGAACTCCTTATCGACTCCCGATAATAAGGATACAAAGTTTATAATTGTCCAAACTAGTTCCCTTTTTTATTATAACCCAAATAGATCAAAAGTGTAGTTGTGGGAGCAGGTGTGGAAACAAATCAGATGTATAAGCAACAATCTTTGTATATTTCAGGAATCAAGGAACATCAAAATTAAGGTTTTTCACAATGAATAGGCTTTAAAACATTGATATTTCTATATTTTTCTTTCTCTAAGTGTAACCTGCATATAAAACACATAATTATTTGTGAAACTCAGTAAAGCTCAATTTTCATTATGAATTCAGTTTTAATAGAAATGCAAAAATCATCTACAATTTTCTCTCATGATAAAACTTTTTAGCTTGGGAGTGTTGTATAGTATGGAGTGAATTTTGTATCAATGTCGGCAGTTTTTGGATTATTCAGGCATATTTTAAATTCAATTGGGATCAAAAGTCACATAGTTTACTTTTCAAAATCATAGTTTATGATTAAATTGTATGAGTTAGGTCTCTAAAACCACATTTGATCATTTGTATTGCATAGTTAAGATCAAAATTCTTCAATATTGACATTTTATTTACCTTCGCTGCAACTACCTACTCCATAACTACAGAAATGTTGGATCTTTTGTTTTTCCAACAGATCCTTACGACAAAAAAAATTGAGAGATAATGGCATGGACTTCAATGTCTTAGAGACCATTGCAATTCACCAGGATATAGTGCAAATTCATGATGATCAATGGTGGAGAGTCCTTGCTTGATAGAGGTTATCAAGGAGAGGCATCGATGGAATGCCACTGATTTCTTTAAGGAGCTTCATCCCAACACACCATACTTGCATCAGTTGCTTTGCAGTTGGGGATCTATTTTGAGCTTGGCCTATCAAAATAATAAACTAGTTTTGTCATTGCCAGATTGTCATTGTCAAAATAACTTTCATTTGCTAATATAAATATTGTCAGATTTGTCTCTTTGATTGGCCTTTGCTGGAAAATATGTGTAGCAATGCATGAGCTCCTAAAATTGAAATTTGAAATAGAGGGAAAATGTGTGAGTGCAATCACTGTTGCAATGCTTAGCTTATTAATCACTAAATGGTGAATTGTAATCATTGCATTTTTAAACTATAAAATTTCACTTGGTAAAAATGTGAAAAATACAATTTTAAACTTATTTGTTGTCGAATTTTATGTTCTGGCCATCATCAACATTGCATTTTATTACTTCTCGAAATAAAAATCACAAATTAGTGATATTACATTTGTCTGTATACATGGAAGTAATTTTGAAATCTGTTAATTTCCTTGGGCAAACGTTGAATTGCATTTAGAAGTGCAATCTCTTAAATGGAAGTTTTGCGATGATGAAAATCCACCTAGAAATGTAAATACAAGGATCAGAGGTCATTAGATTGCAAGCAAACATAATCATTGGATAATTTTGTGTGTTTGTAGATTGGTTAAATCATTGTAAGATATATGCCACGTCATGCTTATAGGGTGATTAGAAAGCAGTTGTTTAAACATTCTATCTTTTGGCAGTTTTCCCGCAACTTTTTTTTGTTTGATTTTGCCGGAAATCCGGTAAGGAATGGTTGGATCTGCAGATTTGAGTGGCTAAGTTTGTATAATCCAAGTGCCTAAAGAGTTTTTCAGCAAGATGAATACATTTATGCATTCAGAAATGCAATTTAAATAACAGAAAATAGAGATTTTGTCCAAATTTACATCACCAGATTCTGGCAAAAAAACCCAAAAGGTAGAACCTTTAGCCAATACCTATTACAAAGGGAAATATAGGCTCAACTATTTCCAGGACACCCATTCCTACGTTAGAGCTTGTGAATCTCGTCAAAAGCTCTCTACATAGGGTCATATTTCATTTTGATTAGCCATTCATCTTAAGCATGGGAGAACACAATCTTATACCCAATGTCACCAAAACAAATCTACCTTTCATCCTTGTATATTTAAAGTTGCATGTTTCAAGTTACATTTTTCCAATTCGACTTGATCTCTAAGTTACATGTATCAAGTTA
>JASDQU010438619.1:62960-74761 GCA_032191745.1 Picea mariana
TTCAAATGGGCTTATTCTCAATGAATCTTGATACCCATTATTATATGCAAACTCAACCAAGTGTAAGTAATCTTCCCACTTAGATGGCTTATCCATCACATACATTCTCAGCATGTCTTCAATTATTCGATTGACTCTCTTTGTTTGCCCATCTGTATGGGGATGATACGCGGTGCTAAATTTTAGATTTGTGCCAAATCCTTTAAACAATCCCCTCCATAAATTGAAGGTAAACTTTGTATCTCTATCCGAGACGATTGTCCTAGGTATCCCATGCAACCTAGCAATTTCCTTCATGAAAAATTCTGCAATATTAGTCGTTGTATGCGTTGTCTTCATAGGCAAAAAATGAGTATCCTTTGTTAATTTGTCAACCACCACCAGGATTGAATCATGTTGCTTATTCGTTTTGGGTAATCCTGTGATGAAATCAATGGTGATTACTTCCCATTTCTTCTCTGGGATTGGCAATGGCTGCAGCAAACCCGTTTGGTGCCTATGATCAACCTTCACCTTCTGACATTCCATACATCGATCGAAGTAATCAGCAACATCCTTCTTCACTCCTGGCCAAAAGAACTGGCTTCTTACTGCTGTAATTGTTTTATGGTAACCGGGATGTCCAGCATAAGGAACATCATGCATTTCCTTCAGTACAAAATTCCTCAGTTCTCTGGAACTAGGAACATAGATTTTATTTTTATGCATGAGCAATCTGTCTTCCTTTATCTCATACTCCTTTATTTTTTGTTGTACATTTCCTTGTTGTAAGTTTTCCTTTACCTATAGGTAATGTTGATATGTAACAGGACAATCTAAAATTCTGCTCTTCAAGTCTGATTGATGCATACTGACAGCAGTAGCATGCATGAGATTCACTCTTCTATTAAGTGCATCGGCAAATTTATTCTCCTTTCCTTTGATATTCTTGATATCGAAGTCATATTCACTTAAAAATTCCAGCCATCTTGTTTACCTGGCATTCAAGTTCAGTTGTTCAAAAATATACTTCAGGCCAATGTGGTATGTCCTTAATTCAAATTTCTTTCCCATGAGATAATGCTTCCACATCCTCAAGGTGTGGACAATGGAAGCAAGTTCCAAGTCATGGGTGGAATAGTTCCTCTCATGTTCCTTAAGCTTTCTGGACTCATATCCAATGACATGTTCATTTTGCATGAGGACTCCCCCAAGTCCTTCCTTACATGCGTCTGTACATACCACAAAACTTTAATTTGGGTCAGCAATCTTTAACACAAGTGCACTAGTAAGTAATTCCTTCAACAGATTAAAATTATTTTCACACTTGAGTGTCCATTCAAATTTAGTTCTCTTTTTTTGCAAAGAAGTGATGGTATGAGAAATATTAGAGAACCATACTATGAACCTTTTGTAGTAGCTTGCTAATCCCATAAAAGACCTGAAGTTTGACACACTTATGGGCGTTGGCCATCCCCTAATGGCTTCGATCTTCTCTGCATCTATTGTTATGCCCTACTCTGAAATAATGTGTCCCAAGTAATGGATCTGCTTTTGATAGAAAGAACACTTACTCAACTTGGCATACAACTAATGTTCTCTCATTACTTGAAATACCAGTCTTAAGTGATGTTCATGCTCCTCTTCATACTTAGAATAGATAAGTACGCCATCCAGGAATACTATGAAAAACTTGTCCAAATAATTTCTAAATATGTCATTCATTGAGCACATGAATATAGCTAGTGCATTGGTTAGTCCAAATGGCACCACTACAAATTCATAATGCCCATACCTGGTCCTAAAGGTACTTGTCTTATGAATGTCTTCTTCCTTGATTCTTACCTGATGGTATCCCACCCTCAGGTCAATTTTTGAAAATATCTTTGCTCCTCTTAGTTGATCGAAGAGGTCATCAATTCAGGGTAGAGGATACTTGTTCTTTATAGTGTATTTGTTTAGCTGTCGGAATTCAATACATAGTCTCAAGGTTCCATCCTTCTTTTTGACAAAAATTATTGGTGCTCCCCAAGGTGAAACACTTGGACGTATGTACCCTTTCTTCAACAATTCCTCCAACTGCATTTGTAATTATTTTAACTCTGGTGTGCTCATTATGTAAGGTGTTTTTGACACCAGGGCATCTCCTAGCACTAAATTAATTGAGAAATCTATCTCCCTCCTTGGTTTCAATCTGGGTATTTCTTGGAATACATCTTCAAATTCCTGTAGCACCGAGAAATATTCAAGGCTTGGCCCCTTTGTATTATTTGGCTCCTCCACATGAGCTGCATACAGTTGGGCTCATTTTCTAAAACATCTTTTGAGTTGTAAGGCTAAAATATCCCTTATAGAGATGGATCTTGGAACTCCTTTCCCAGTGCTATGTTTTCCATTTCCATCAAGACATGTAAATGTCTTGTTATGACAATCTAGGACAGCATGATGCTTGTCCAACCAATCCATCCCAATCAGAACATCATAAGACCCCAATGGTATGATATTTAGATTAGTACTAGTATTCACGCCATTAAGACTTATGGAACAACTTCTGACCATATCATGGATTTTTCTTTTGGTTCCAGTGGCTAACTGAACCAAACTTGCTTTTCCAAGTTTACTTTTTTCCAAATGTAATATATCCACTATCTTAGGATCAATGTAGCAATGACTTGCTCTTGAATCAATCAAAATAGCAACAGGCTGATTTATGATCTTACCTTCCACCTCGATCATATTGGACTGGTACTCTTCTTGTCGATCATTTAAAGTTGCATATATTCTTCCCATATCTTCGACTGTCATAGCCTCTTGGATGTTGTGCACAGTCTCCACTATGTCCTTTCTGTGTGGACAATCCTTGTACAGGTGATCTTCCTTGCATCCCCAACATTGGATTGGTGGTCTTCCTTTTTTTCCCAAGGAATCTTCCTTCTCAAAATCCCCTTTAGCATACTGATCTTGATGATTTTTATTAGGCTCATTCCTATTGAAGGGAGGTTTGAATCATTTCCTCCTCTGATCAGACTTCGCATTCTTCTTGTCCTTCCAAGATTTCTGCAGGGATTCTCTTCCCTGGCCTTGTTCATACAAGTATTTAGCCTTCCTGATGGCCTCAGTCAAGGTCTTGGGTTCATCATACTTGATCTTTTCCTTATAAAAGACTGGCAGTCCACTTAGAAATCTCTATATTTTCACTTTCTCGTCACCAACGAACCTGGCATATTTTAACAATCCCAATAACTTATTCTTGTATTTTGCCATAGTCATGCTTCCCAACCTGAGTTCAAAGAACTCCTTCATTTTCTTGTCATACAAATGCTCTGAGAGGTACTCCTTCTGGAAGTACTTCTTGAACTGTTTCCAAGTGATCCTACTTTCATTAACATGTTCCACTTGCTTCAATTGGTCCCACCACATTGCAGCTTTCCTATGTAAATGGTAGGTGGAAATCCTAGCTTCTAGGTTGGATGAATAGTTATGCAACTGAAAATATATCTTGAGCCCAAAAAACCATGCTTCGGCATCATCTTCCCTTTCTCTTTCACCCCCAAAGGAAGGTGGCTTGAGCTTCCTCAGCTCTCCTTGAAAACTATCTACCTCTTCTTTCCTTCTTTGGTGTCTGACAAGAGACACCTCTGGACTTCTTATGGAATCATCCGCTGCATAAAAATTTCTTTCTAAGTAAGGAGGTGAGTGGTGTCCATGAGCTCTGCTAGCACTTCTGGAATAACCAACTCTTTCACGATCATCCCTTCTTTCATGGCACCTGCCTTCTTCCTCTTGTCTCGAGTTTGATCCCTTCTTCATTTGTCTCTGCAACTGATTTAACCTCGGCAACACTCAATAATTTATATGACTTTTCTCTCTCATCAGTCTCTCATTGTCTGCTATGTAACTCTGCACTTCCATTTTCAGGCTTCTTACAGATTCTATCAATGTTTCCTGCTCTCCTTTTCCCTTGCATCCGTTGGACTCTGCCTCTGCATTAACAACTCTGGTATTCTATCCTTCGACCTCCTTATCATGACTGGAGTCTCCCTCGCCTTCTTGCATTTCCTCAATACGCATCCTAAGTTGATGTGTTTAAACCCCTTAATTCTGCAAAATGTGCAAGAGACCATTTTGTTAGAATTACGCATATGATAAAAAAAATTGCCAAACCATGCTATAGGTCTCTTTTTTTTTTTTGTTCATGGAGATAATATCCCCATTCTCTGAAAATAACAGTGTCTTGTTATCCTTGGCTGACACAGAATTTCATCCTGTGCAGGCGCTTCCTTCAAACCACCTTCCCAAGTGACCACGACTAGAAACCGCAGCTAAATCCTTCCTTAGCACTTTTCTGTCTCGAAAGAAACCAATTCGGCCCTTAGCCCTCCTTCCCTCATCTCTCAATCTGCATATGACCACGGCCATGTCCCTTCTCTTAGATGAAAAAGCACTTTTCCAGAGCTTCAGAACTTCGGAACTTTCGGCCATGACCGAATCAACGGTCCTTGTCCTCTTTCACGATCAACGATCGAGATCCACTTCAAGACTCCGCACTTCGGGAGTCTAAAATTTCCTCGCTTGCCTCCTTCCGGAACGCTTTTACTCAAATTTCATGATATTCCGACGGGTTTCCTCCCACAGATTAGCGGCTGTGAATCGCTTCGGCTCTTCAAGCTTCAAAAGTTTCAAACATTCCTCCTGCACTTTCTCCTAAAATGATTTCACCCGAAGTCGACGATCCTTCGACATGTGTCTTCTGGAATCAACAGTCGATATGTACTCTGGCCTTCGGGCCTTTGGGAGTTTTTGACCCAACACAACCTATCACATCTTTCTCCTCTGGAGTGCCCAGTCTTTAGACTGCACGATCTATCACCACGTGGGTAAATACTGGAAGTAGACAAGTGGCCCAATCAGGTGAGTGCCACGTGTCACGTTCTAACTGACTTTTCCATACTCCAAATGCTCAAAACTTATTGACATGTGGCACATATCCCATGTGTCCATGTCATCCCAGGTGACGTCTGCAAGCCACGTCACTTCAGGAATTCCAAGGCCCACATCACCTCTAGGTGACCTCATTGTGCCCCATCACTTTGGCTCTTCAGGCTTCGAGACTTTGGGAGTTTTCATACTAGCACACTTCTAACCCTCCCGAACTCTGAATTCCCAAACTGGCCAATCTATCGCCATGTGTCCTCTTGGATCAGATGACTAAGATAAACTTCAGGTCTTCACCCAGAGTCCACGGATTTGCACCACGTGTCTTCCATAATCTGACGGCTACATTTTACTTCAGGACTCCGGACTTCGGAAATCTCAAACTTCAAAACTTATGTGGCCCCACTGGATTTTATCTGAATCCCTAGATCTAATGACACATGGATCTCAGCAGATCAATGGCTGAGATCCTTTCGGGTCTTCGAGTTACATAAGTCTCAAACTTCAAACCTCCTCCTCGCTCACTTTTTTCTGGAGATTTTTATCTGGAGCACACGATCGATTGACGCATGTCCTCCTACAGATCAACGGTTCCCAACTACTTCGGCTACTTCTTCTCTTCATAGGTTCGTCTCTCGATCACTAGCAAGTCACATCACTGCATGCCTTTCAATTTATGGGGGCGTGCATCGGCGGTTTGGAGTAACCCGCTTTTCGCCCCGCAATTCTCTTGATGTTGAAACGTAACCCCATGGTGAAACTGTGGTCTGGATTGTGGGTCCTCCTTGGAAAATTATCTCTCGTGCAACTTGGTTCCCCGTAATGCCTCTTGTTCATTGATCTCTCTCTCCAATGGGATCCAACGGTTGGGACCTTAACCCTTTCTTCCTTTTCATTGGACAACCCTTGTTCACCTGTCCTCCGATCCAACGATCCATGATCTCTCCTGATCATTACACCAGCGACCATTACAGCCAACTATTTCATGGCTAATCTTCAGCAGTTCCTTTCCCTTTACCCAGCCAAGACGCAAGTGATGATGGATCAATGGATGGGTGAGTGAGTGCATGAAAGTGTGTGAGGGAAATGAATGAACCTACAGGAAAACCAGCGAACAAGCCATCAGTCGAACCCCCCCATAACCTACAGGAAAACCAGCGAATAAGCCATCAGTCGAACCCCCCCATCAAACCAGAGGCGGGTTTAAAATAACTTCGTGGGGAATCAAGAACCTCCTGGCCTTCCCAAGACCTCACATAAACGATCCCCTCCCTTAGGAAAAAAGGGTAATTAACATAGCAATAAACACTTATCCCCTCAAGCCCCCTCTCTTGTGGAATCATAGCCCCCTATAAATCTAGTCTTTGTCCATCTAGTAGCCATCCATTTATTTATTATTATTAATGATAGAAAACATTACATGTCTAGGTCACACTAGCCTTTTAATAATTTTTTGGGCACCCTGGCCTCTCAGCATTGTAACAATACATTATTTAAAATGGGGGTTCGAAACCTGGGGTATTACGCACCCTCCACAAAGGCACTCATAGAAATGGACTAAATGATTCCATAAGCCATAAAGTAATCCCAACATGTTTCACTATCACACTTACTCTTGAAGGGTTCTTTTCTTTCCTGCTTCCCTCTAGACATATCCCTCTACTTGGGCCTTTTCGTCCTTGTTTTGGTTGGAACACCTAATAGGATCTGATCATGGTCCTCCCATATTTAAACTTGCCAACCTACATAAATTCTTGAGCTAATATGAAGTTTTAAGGGGATACTTAATGTGAATTTTTTATGTGGCTTTTATGTTAAATAACAACTTACTTTGTATAATTTAAGGGCTCTTATACCTTGTGAACATTAGTCTTACTTGATTCCATACTTTGATTTGACTTGGATGCACCTCACATGGTTCTTTGAAGGACGTCCCATGCTTTCACCCAGGACATCGTGCAAATGTTTACAAGATATGGCACATGTGATGTAGAACGTTGAATTATTGGATGGCTTGACATATTCATACACATGCTCTCACAACTTTTGGACCTTGGACAACAGACAAATGGGCTTGCATTTTCTAGATATGGTCACAATGGCACACAAATGGGAAAGAATCCCACTTCTGTGTCGTGGAGAGAGATACACCCATCTCCACCTTGGATGTTGGGCCTCTTTTATGATGACGAAATACACTAGGGTTTGATGATGATGGGGTTTGTTTTCCACTTGGACACCACATGATGACTTGAGATTTGATAGGGCACTTGATGATGGTATTCCACCTCACTTGCACTACTTGATGATGACATGTGGCCTTGGGAGGCCTCCTTCGCCTTCTTGATGGCTTGACGTCACCACACATGTGACCTTAAGATGTATTATTTGCATGATTTATTATTGTAGAGGCTATTTTGAGGGGTCAACCCCTCTTCTAGCATGTATTGTTGATATTTTACTCAATTATGTGGACAAATAGCTCTCGGTTACCTCATATAAATAGAGGAAGCACTCAAAACATTTCATCATCACTCTCACACTTGTGAGGTACACCTATACTTGTCTCTTCTCTTCTCTTTTTCACAAGGAGTACTTGTGTGCACCACTTGAAGGGAGATTTTATTGGACGCTTGTCTCTTGTTGATAAAAGGATGGTGAATTAGGGTTTCCTCATGCATGAGCTTGACCTAATAAGTGCTCTTCTTCAAGTTTCATTGCTTCTGTGTGGTGTATTTTGGTAAATTCTCTTTTAGAGACTTAATTTTTGCATGTTACCTTGATGCTTCAAACCTTAAGAGGGATTAAGAGGCTTTATCCCCCTCCTTATTTTCATTTTATCATTAATTGTTGAAGTATTAAGACTTTATCTTATGGATTAAGAGGATTTATGCCCTAGGGTTCTTTTCTTGGTTAGTTTAAGTCCTAGGGATTAAGAGGCTTTATACCCTAGGGTTCTTTTCTTGGTTCGTTTAAGTCCTAGGGATTAAGATGATTTATCCCCCTAGGGATTGACCTAGATCAATTAAAATCTTGTTGTTAGAGGTTAGAGAAGAAAACGACACTTAGGGTTTATGAGGCTATATGCCCAGCTTGATCTTCATCTCTCTTGCACCTAGCAATTTCCATGGTGTGTTCCTTAACTCCATTTCCCAACAAAGAGAACCGACAATAATCTTTTTGATTACAAGTGATGGTTGAAACCCTAGTTTAAATTAAACACACACTCTCAAAACTTTATGTTAACTTGGATTTATGACATGATTAGCAAGCTAATTGTACTTAAGCACTTTGAATGATTATTGATTTTCTTTCTATTGTCATAAATTGAATGCTACAGTCATTAGGGCTTGCATATTGTTGCATATTTACTTAATATCGTGTCTTAAAGTTCTC
This sequence comes from Picea mariana, assembly GCA_032191745.1. Taxonomy (NCBI): domain Eukaryota; kingdom Viridiplantae; phylum Streptophyta; class Pinopsida; order Pinales; family Pinaceae; genus Picea; species Picea mariana. The sequence goes on from JASDQU010438619.1 coordinate 71,271, forward strand.
AGAATTATTATCTAGAAATTGGATGTTAAACTACTTTTTGAAGGCTAAATTTTAAAGTGCAACCACTAATTTTATGGATTGTTTTTGCCATTGTTGTCATAAAATACTTATTGTTGATATATATTGGTTTAATACTGCAATTTTACAGTGGAAATTGGTTTATGTTGATATCTAGTTTCTAAAGGTGAATGGCATGCTACTAACTTGGTAATTGAGCATTATATGCATTGTAAAGTTTCTTGTTTCATACAGGTTGTCCAATTACCTTGCACAACCATCTTTTATATTTCACCTATTTTAGACTTAACTTATCACATCTAAGTGACCAAGATAGGGGGTTGTAGGGTTGGATAATATTTCTACTTGATCCCTTGAGGTCACTAGGGAATCGTCCCTTGTATTGGACCTCTCTCATTCACTAAAACGAGGGAAATGTCTGCTTAGGTGACAGTGGTAGATACTTCCAATTGTTACACAATATTGGGATCTTGTGGAGGGATTTGCACAAGTACAAATCCTGTGATAACACACCCAATCTAAATTGAAATTTTCATTCATGTGATAACACTCACAATCTAAATTGACATTTTCATGGAAGAATCGACAAACTTCAGTGAATCTAGATAACTTAACAACTATATTCAAAGGAGAAGGAAAGATATTGGTCATCCAAAAAATTGATCAAGGGACGAATTTATAGCAATATAAAAAAAATATAGAAGAAAATAAGTCCAAAAAAATGTCATTAATTTCCCACTTAAAAATAAACAATAATGGAAGAATGTAAGTTGCCTCCTAGATAACATAGGATTTCAGTAACATTGTTGCAATGATCCCAATCTAAATTGACATCTGCATTGAGGAGTGAGAAAACTTTAGTGGTTCTAGAGTGTTTGTTGGACGCAGACCCATTCTGGGGAAAAGGCTATTTTGGGGGAGAGACTCACGAAGGGAAGAAAGGACATCTGAAAGGAAAAGCAGCATGTGTGAAGGAAGCATGTGAGGCACACATGCAAGGGAGGCCTAATTACGTTAGGGTTAGGGTTTTTTCAATGTAATGTAATGGTTGATGAGCCAAGAATATATATAATTAGTACTTAGGAGGTCTAAGGAGAGAGAGGGGGACCGAAGAGGACCAAAGGGGTACCTTATTGGGATAGATACAAAAAGAGATCAATAGTACCTACGAGGTAGAGAGAGTTTGAAAGTTGTAAGGTTTGTAAGAACTACAACATTTTTTATGTTGGTAATTTAGATAAGGAGTGAGAAATTTGATCCCAAGGGTTAGATCGCAGGCTGAGGAGCCTAGTGCGATCTATTCAGCCTCACAGGGATCGGGAAGCCTGTTGATATTGTAAGATCCAAGAATGTAAACACGTGCAGTGTGACATATTGTTGAGACATAATAAAGAGCTTTAGAGCCAGATCTTTGTGGACGTATCCCGGGAGAGGGTGAACCACAGTAAAGCTTGTGTTGTGTGACTAAATGTATGCATCTCTATTGTTGGTAAGAATTAAATGATAGATGAATGAATGAAGAAACTAGTTAGATCTGATACTCTACATGCATGAATAAGAATGATTGTTTTAATCAAGAGGTTATACTAAATAAATAGACATCACAAGGTACAACCACATATATCCACTCATTCCCAGGTTGCAAGCACCTGAGTATTGCAGCCACCCATAGAGCTATCTTGGGTGAGACTGCATAGTACACCCTGTGTGTTGTGTTTCCTTTTGGTTTACCAGGGGGGCGATAGTTTTAGAGGGATTTTGTTGGGAGCTTGTTAAATCTGAACCTGGGTCAACCTATGACAGTAAGGCAAGATCAAAGTAGATAACTGATAAAGTAGAAGTTCAAAGAAAAAAATGGTTTTGTTGACTGTTGGAACAGGATGGGACTGAGTGAATGAGATCTACTGAAGAAGCGTAAAAAGAGTGCCATATCTGACGACAAGACGGTAAGAGAATGAGAATATAAAAGCAGATGTTGAGGTCGTGGAACCCAATGAAGGTGGAGATAGAGAATTGGTTGAAAACAAAGGACATGGATTTTGCACAGAAATATAATAAAAACCCGAAGTTAACACCGCGCAAATATCTGGACAAGTATGTATTCAGAGACTTGCATGAAGTATTTTTCTGTGATTTCTCGCATGTGTTGCAAGAGTGGATATTAAGGTTGAAATACAACCATCCTACAAATCAGATCAAACAGCTAGAGTGGAATCCTAAAGAGATCATGCAGCTACAACGAGTTGACAATAAATTTACACGTGCAGTAGATTTCTGGTTAGACAACATTCTTGCAGGATTTATCACAGAATTTGCAGTAGATACGACAAAGTCTTACAGCGCAGCAGAGCAAGAGTTCTTGAAGGGACCTCGAGTTATGTATATTAGATCATTATATACTTCCATTAATATATTACTATATAACAAATGTGTAATGACAATGGCCTCAGACAGCTAGACTTCTCTGCGTGCATGGGGGAAGGGGGGAAGTAGTGACAGGAGAAGGAGAAATGGAGGGAGAAATGGATAAAGGAAAGAAGGAGAAGGCCTTTGAACCAATCATGATGGAGGAAGACCAGATAAAGCAGATCATGGAAACAGCTGGAAGAACACAAAGTGGAGTACCCTACCAATATAATATTAACACCAAGAAGAGAGCCATAGCCGCGAGGGAGGGCTTGGAAAGTGATGAAGAAGAGGTAGAGGATCTCCGGGTTGTGGATCAGATTGAGGAAATCTTGCATGTGACATATGAGAGGAAGATAAGAGGTCCAAGAATAGGAACAGAAGGCAGTGCTCCTATCCATATTAGTGTGAGTGTGGAACTCATAAACCCATGTGTGACTACTACACCAATAAGAACACCACCATTTAGACAACCAAATTTTAGGAGAAGGAAGATAGCAGGAAGTACATCTACACACAGAACGACAATTGGGGGAGCCATTTCAAGAAGCATTAGTCAAGTTTATACACTGCGCAAAGGTAGTAGTTCAATATTCAAGATGGAAAGACATGATCCCACCATTAGGTTACCAAAATTCAAAGGAGAGGCGTCTATTACAGATTATTTTGGTCATCCTGATGATCCATTAACAAACATGTGTTCATGTTCCCAAAAGAGCCTGTCTTCATGAGAAAGATGACTGAATTTCTCTTATCAAAAACCTTATTAAGGATGGTCATCGTAGGCTTCACCATAAGCAGGGTGTGATGATGCATGGTCGTCGCCCTCTTCCCTAAAGTCGATTTGTGATGTCTCTGCAGGCTTCTCTATAGCTAGGCTGCGACAATGTCAAGAGGCTAAGAAAAGGTCAAACTTCACAAAAGTTCTAGAAGGGGATCTTCTAGAAGATGAGGTGGCATCCATATGGTTGGGATCCTACTCACTTCTCTAATTTGGTGGGATCATCCTAATCTCTTCAATCATCTATCTTTCCCCTATATAAAGAGGGATTTCTCATGGAAAAGGT
>JASDQU010438620.1:2626-36090 GCA_032191745.1 Picea mariana
TTGCTTCCCTCCTAGTACCATAACAAAAATTAGTATATCATCAACAAATAGTAAATGTGGCAAAATACATGGATTGCCAATTTGGATACCATTCATGTTAACCACTTTGAGTGCGGCCTTCAAAGAACGACTTAATTCCTCGGCTACAATCATGAATAAGTAAGGAGAGGGTAGATATATCTACCTGAGACCTCTTTTAGTCCTGAAAAAGGAACTTGTTGACCCATTTATGATAAATAAGAAATACACTGAGGTGATATAGTTCATTACCTAGGACATAAATGCAACACAAAACCTGAAGTGTATATTTAGTAATCTCAAATAGATCCAACTAATTTTGTCATATGATTTATAGAGGTATTAATGAAAATGTTTGTTAGCTATTTCTCTCAATTGATTGGGTGCAAGTACAACCAAACAAGTATTTTTCAGATTTTTCCTCCTCAAGCGAGGGATGTTTAGGAAGACTAGAGGAAAGTGAGACATCTAGTAGGACTAAAAGAGGGAGATCAACTAGATGTCAAAATATTAGAAGAAAATTCCATAAATGAATGGAATGTTTTCTCGCGGAAGGGGGTTCATGCTCTTATGATGATGAGAGAATAGGCGACATCGAAGTTCCTTTGAGGTACAAAAACTTAGCAAAACAATGGGTACCCAAGGATCTTCCTCATCTAAACACATATTTTTGTGTGAACGAGAAGATATTTCAGATTTCATCATCGTCATTACACGTTTTGGGGTTGTTTTGCATGGATGGCATAAAGGTGGGTTGCGACGGATGTACTGAATTGATGGAGTATGTGGGACCCTACTACAATTATAGAGATTGGATGCGACTGGTCCAATATACATGCAGTATGTGCAGATATAGAGTGTCTGCAAATTATTTACAACTAAAAGACAATAATCAAAATAAATTATTGAGTATGTACATTAACGGAAGGCCAAAAGCATCAGGGAATATTCAGGGTTTATAGAGAGTACACAACCTAGGTCTAAAAATAAACAACCCAATTGTGTATTTGAGGGGCGTGAAGGAAACTATGTTTTCATTTGTGCCATAAAATCAATAGTTGTAGGGGAAGATTTGTTGATCAATTACAATTTGAATCGAATAGATACAAACATTGTTACTATGGGAGTGGTAAATATAACATTTCACCAAACTTGTAATTAATGAATCTAATAACTTATATTTTTTTTAATTAATGTTTTTTGTTAATGTTTCATTTTGATATAAGAAATATAAGGAATATGTTTCATTAAATGACACCATCCTCTAGGCAGTAGGTATACCTCATTTTTAATTATGTTTTTTGAAGAGTCTATTGGTTTCATTTTGATGTTAATGGTTTCAATAATTTTTTTGTAGGTTGTTGATCAAGGAAAGTCCCCTATGGATGAGATGATGCCATCGTCACGGTAGCATGTATACCCCATTGTAAATTGTACAAATTAAATATAAGAAATGTGTTTTTTAATTATGTTTTTTTTAGTATATTGGTTTCATTTTGATATTAATGTTCTCAATATTTTTGTTGCAGTCTGCACCTAACTGAGGAATGTCCCTGATAGATCAAAGGACACCATCCTTGGCCCATCAGGTATAACCCATAGTAATTATACAAATTAAATATGTTGTATTATTTCGATTTTTTGATGAGTCTATTGGTTTCATTTAGATATTAATGTTTTCTATATTTATGTCGCAAGCTACATATATATTAGGAGAGAAATGGATGTGGATGAGCTAATGTGTGATGATGACATCACATCATATCTTAACCCCTTTCAGATGTTAAAGAAGTCTGTAAAAACATAAATGTAGAAATCCTTCGTTTGGTATTCATTCACCCACAAATGGAAGAGATTAGAGAAAATATTGATTATTTTATTATGAGAGCTCAGTCATTGAATGTAAGTTTCAATATATTTAATTAGAAGATAAATTCATTTATGGTTTTATATTTTTTACTCGTATTTGTCATGAACTAAAATATGATTTGTTTTTACAGGCATATTTTCATCCACATAATCTTGGTGAGGGGTATGTTGCTACTATTGTTTCTACTGATGAGTCTTCACATCATGAGCATATAACCCCACGTGCATATAAAAACTGCCATTTTTTTAGACTAAACAATCGACAACACATAGTAGGACACCCTAGAGGGAAGATGTGGGTGCAACCTTTATTGCTTGAGGCACTGTAGATCATGCAGAAAAGGGCCAGGGGGTCGATGCAGCAAAGAGTAGTATTGATATTGCTCAAGCAACATTTCATGGATCTTCCTGTGTTATTAGCATGGGAACAGTACAAACCACATTTTTGGTGGACAAAAATCTTCTTCCCATAAATATAGAGAAGATCCCAGGTATTTAAAAAATGTTTTAATTATTATATATAATCTAATTGAAATTTACTCATAGATCATTCTTTTTAAACTAATGATGACATGATCATTTTGTAGGAAATGATGTTTTTTTAAACATCTAAATGATTGGTCACTAGAGATATTTGGGCCCACCATCCTCATAGGGTGGGATAAACAAATAAATGTTTTTAAAGATGAGCTCATTAATCACCTGATTGGGTTGTTCAGTGATGAGACCTTCAACCAAGAAGAGGTCCTCAAGAAAGTCGACCAACATATGATGATTGTGAGGGACCAATATAGGGTTCATCTAGAAATGAACCCTAGGTATGAGTGCCCTCCAATGATTCTAGTAAGGGAGTGGAAATCCATGTTGGATGATGGAAGGGAGAGGGCTTTAAGAAAATAGAGAAAGTTACCATCGGGCACATGAAGGTATGCAATACTTTAAACAATTTAATTATACGTTTATTACTCTTTATTTTTACATGAAATTTTCAACGTCTAACGTATTTCAAATTTTTCATAGGCTGTTAGACACATCAAAGGAAACAAAGGCCAGACTATAAAAGCACTGCCAACACAAGCCTGGGCCTGGTGGTTATTCAAATATGGTGGCACGAATTGTAAGTATCAATAACTCAAATATTGTATCCAAATAACAAATTTCATATAAATTTGTTTTTATTTCACCATAAAATATAAATTGATGATCTTATGCAAAATTGCAAGCCAATCGGTTCTATAAAAAATTGCAAGCCGATCGGTTCAACGAAGTTTCAACAGAGGACGAATTGAGTCATGGCTTCCAACATAGCTTTCCAACTATTGTTGAACACCAAAAATGCTTGGGCATTGGGCCAAAACAATCTTCCAGTGATCTACCCTGTGCACATGTAAATAAAATCAACAAAGTTTATTTAAGATTGATTACTTGTGCAATCTATTCATTATTAATTTTGGCCATAAAATATTGAACCTATTTGTTTGAAGCAAGAAAGATACAATACACATAATTCCTAGGATGTAAAACAACCAACCAATGAAGGTCATGTTATGCATCCTGATAATGGATGTATTCATGTGCTACGAAAAACTTAGTATGAATTATAGTTGAAAATATTTAATTGCAAATAGTGTATTAATTTTAATCTTTGTTGTTTCAACTCCAGATCATGCATAGGGTCATCCTATACAATATGACTAGGTAGATAGACAAGGAGATAAAGTACATGATGTGGCCCTATTAGGTAAAGAGAACCACTCTAATGCTGTTTTTATTAATGAAATACTAGTAATGATATAAACAAAACATATCCATTTAACATTTCTTCATTATTGCAGTAGATCATGGCACCTTACAACAACATATTCCATGTCATGAGTACACGACCCGAAAAAACAATAAGACAAGCTACAGAGGCGACCAAAAGAACTGATAAAGATGTTCTAGAATATTATCAGTTGATTTCTGAATTTGTGAAAATAAAAAAGACAAAAAATAAGTGATTGTAATAACATTATGACATATTATTTTTGATAATATAAACTAATTTCATTGGATATTTTTTTCCTACGAATGAATAAATGAATGTTGAATGTTTCTTTATGACGAAAAACACATATTTTCTCATAAATTCATTTATTTTCAAGTACATTCATTGGTTATGGAGAATTAAGAGTGATGTGAGGGAGGGAGGGGGGGGAGAGGGGGAGGGCCATATGAGATTACACCTTCACGTGGTTGTCCCTATTCAATAGATAATATTAAATTATTCTTGAAACAAAGACAAGATCAATAAGGTAATGCTCTTTATTCTTATGTATTATATATTCGTGTAAATTTTGAAATGCATGTCTATTTATTAAATTCTTTATCATAAATTTAACATTTCATGGTTAGTTGATTTCTAAAAGACTTCACACTAGGAATTTAAACTCATCACTAGCCTATCTAGAGAGGATGCACCAATTGTACAAAAAGGTACATAATTAATACTCATGAATCTATCTTTTTATATGTTGTTTTATTTATTTACCTTTCATGTGCATTGTAGTGCTTTACTTCATTTATTATACATAGTTTATTTAATTCATTCATGGTTTTATGCATATTTACCCTAACAAACCTAATTCTCACTTTACCCTACCAACCCCTACCATACCTTTCTCTCACCTTCCAACCCTAACTTGATGTAACCTATCATGATCATCCTACATACCTTATATTTTCTTACCCTACCAACTCAACCTAACCCAGCCTAACCTTATTCTAACTAAACATAAATTAATTCTATATTATATTGTACCTAATGGGCAGCATTGATGGTGTGTACCATTTTATCATAATAGGGAAGCTTACATGGAACCAATATTGTTGGAAGATTTTTTGTTTTGAAACCCATTTTTAACCTAAAAATTCCTCTAATGTAAGTGATTCAAAGAAATAAAACTTTTCTTACAGAATAGGGAACCTTTTTTACTTTACATCCTTTAATGATAAAAATAATTGGGCACCTTGGAGCGGTGAACCATTCATAGAGCAGGGTCAAAAGTGTTGTTGGCCCTAATCTTTTGTGCTACTTCACAAGGGAATATGGAATTATCTGTTGAATAAAAATCGATAAGTTGGATAACAAAGAAAACTAAAGACATCATGTCACAAGTGTCTATGGAATTATCTTCTCAATAAAACTTAATACGTTGGATTCAAAGAAAACTGAAGATCTCATGTACATACATTTGAATTTTCACATTATCTCCATAAGGTAAGAAGAGTATCATTTAGAGCCTTCAAAGGATTGGGTTTTGGATCATAAGAATCCTCACTTGGACACTACTTTACCCAATTTTGATTTGGGTGAAGGTTCATCTTCTTTTGAAGTAGATGCTTCTTCAGGTTCGACCACACAAGGAGCTTCCAATGCCTCTCATGCACCTAAGAGCACTTGTATATGATGACATACAACTTGATGATCATTTTTTTAGAGAAATAAATTTCCCTCATCCTCCCATGTAATAAGCATTCATAACCAGGACATCGGTACCTTTCCAATGCCCAATGAATTCTCCCCTCTTCCTTGGATTTCCATATGGAGCATAATAATAACCAACAACCACAATAACCAGTGGTAAACCCTGAAGACTCAATGGAAATGTATTCCTTGGAGCTTATAACTTGATGATATTGACACTTACTGACCTTTACACCTGCAGCTTCATTGTATTGCGTACCTTATAAAGGTAAATTTTGGTATTCTACTTAATGTAATTACTCAATTTAGTTACCATGGTTAATACATGTGGCATAACACAATAACTTATAGTGGAATTATTACTGCTTAATTTACTAGCCCATCAAAAGTACAAATCTCAAGGTCATTATGTGAAGTAGCTTGAGATTTTGTGACATCATCAATACCCCTCAATTCATGGATCTAGATTTCCATATGTATATTTTATCATTATTCACTAGAGAACAATATGGATCCAGTGATTTTTTCAAGTATGTTCCAAAGTTTTCTTTGGAACTCTTAGAGTTATTTTCCTTTGCCCACCTCTTTCAGTGTCATTAATTTTGGTGGTGATAATATCCTTGTTTAAATTTATGTTTGTTAGAATCAAGGTTTGTTTGATTTGGTTTCTTTTGTATCCATCTCTTTAGTTTATGCAAGATGTGGGCAAGGTTTTTCAATAGTTGAGAGGTTCTAGTTCTACCAATTCATAGAGATTTAAAATCAGATGGTTTCAAGAATGTAATGATGCAAAGGTGGTTTCGTATTCATTTGGCCACACCAACTTTTTAAACCTATAAATATCATAATAACCTTTACTTGTTTCTTCAATCTAGAATTTTCATTATCAACCCCTTAAAAATTCTACTTCAAAATCAATTAAGAAGAATCAACTAAGTGTACAATATTCTCAAAGGTATTGGAAAATTATAACAAAATTGTGATCCATTATCCCCTTAATTTATATCATCCAAAATTATCTGGCCTTTATAACTAATGTTAAGAGTAATTGGATTATCATCCAACTCCCCAAGGATTTCATGATGCCATATAAGTTGCTACATGGGCAATTTAATTTATTTCCCTTTGAACTTTAACCTGATGTAGAAGCATTTACAACAATGGCCTTACCTTATACTCTTGGTGCTACACACTTTAGCAACCACATATACATAACCAATTACCACATCTCCATAGTAAAATTTGGATGAAAGTATAGAAGGGTATGTTTAGGCCACAGAATCCAGTGAAGGTGGAGATTGAAGGATGGTTGAAAACAAAGGAACATTGATTTTTCACAGAAGGGCAACAAAAACCCTAAGTTAACACCATGAAAATATCTCAGCAAATATGTGTTTAGCAACTTGCATGAGGTAGTTTTCTGTGATTTCCTACATTTGTTGTAGGAGGACAAGCCTAACCATGAGATGGTTAGGGTTTTTGACAAGATTGTAATGACTATAATCCTATAAAGTAGTATAAATAAGGACCTAGGAGGTCTAGGTAAACAAGGGAGAGAGAGGAAAGAGAGATGTCGGTTAAGGATAGAAAGAGTTGATTATTATGAGTTTGTGGTTTTTTGATGATTGTAATAAGTTTTGTAGAAGAGTCGAGTAAAGTAGTCTTGGAGGGTTAGGTCATAGGCTGAGGATCCTGGTGTGATCTAGTCATCCTCACGGAGAATTCTTACTTTCAATCTTGATTGTATTACTAAAGATGTAATGTTTGCAACGCAAGATTTTGCAGCAGAAGAAATAAAAGAGAAGATAAGCCAAATCTTTGTGGACATAGCCCTAGGAGGGGGTGAACCACGATAAACCTTGTGTTTTTTTTTATTGTTAATGAATGCTTTACTTTCTATTGATCATTAGCTTAAAATTGAATGGTTAAATTAGATTTATCAACATGCATGCATAGGTTTAAAGACAAATAAATCATAGAAGTAATTGAATTATTAACAAAGATAATGCATAAGGAAGAAAGAACCCAATCCCAATCGCCACTCCTTCCTTTACTAAAAACACATGAGTATTGCAATCCCCCATAAAAGCTATCTCTAGTGAGACTGTGTTGTGAAACCTGTGCACAACATTGCCTTTTGGATTACCAGGAGGGCCGATAGTTTTTGAGGGTTTTGTTGGAAACCTATTTGAGATCAGAACCTGGGTCAGCCCAAGAAGAAGTTAAAGAAACCAACAAATGGTTTTGTTTCCAGTTGAAACTACATAGGATCAAGTGGACATGATCCGTGGAAGAAATGTGTGGAGGATGAAAGTATAGAAGGTTATGTTCAGGCCATGAAATCCAATGAAGGCGGATATTCAAAGATGGTTGAAAACAAAGGAACTTTATTTAGCGCAGAAGGACAACAAAAACCCTAAGTTAACACTGTGCAAATATCTTGACAAATATGTGTTTAATGACTTGCATGAGGTATTTTTCTATGATTTCCTGCATGTGTTGTAGGAGTGGTTATTGAGGTTAAAGGAAAACCACCCTACAAATAGAATTAGACCATTGGAGTGTAATCTTATGGATATCACACAGTTATAACAAGTTAATAACAAATTTATGTGCGCAATAGATTTTTGGTTAGAAAATATTGTTGCAGGGTTTATCACTGAATTTGCAGTAGACACCGTGAAGTCCTACACCATAGCAGAGCATAATTTTCTAAAATGACCTAGAGGTAGGTACATTAGATCATTTTACACTTCAATCAATAATTTATTGTATGACAACGATGTGATCACCATGGAATCAAACAACTAAACTTCCTTGTGTGCATCGGGGAAGGGGGGAAGCATTAACAGGAGGTTGAGATATGGATAGGGAGATAGGTAAGAGGAATAATAAGGAGGCCATGGACCCAATCATGATGGAAGAGGACTAGATAAAGTAGATAATGTAAAAATATAGTAAGACGTGCAGCGGAATACCCTACCAATATAAAATGAATAACAAGAAGAGAGCCATATTTGACAAAAAAGCCTTGGCGAGTGATGAAGAATATGTAGAGGATCTCTGGGATGTGGATAAGATTGAGGAAATCCTATGCACAACATATGAAAGGAAAAAATGAGGTCGAGGGTTAGAAACAAAAGGAAAAATTCCAATCTAGATCACCGTCAGTGTGGAACTTACAACCCCATGTGTGACTAATACACCAAAAAGCACACCAACATTTAGACAACTTAACTTTAGTGGGAGAAAAGAAACAATAAAGGGATCCAATCAAGGAAATAAACTAGGGGAGAAAATTCAAGAAGTAATAGTCAATTGTCTACACCGCGCAAAGGTAGTAGTTCAACACAATTCAAAATGGCAAGACATGATCCCACGATCAAACTACCCAAATTTCAAGGAGAGGCATGAGAGTACCCTGAAAATCACTTATTCATCTATGAGAATATATGGGAAGAAAAGTAGATCAAATATGAGGATACAAATCTCACACAGTTAGATTTCACACTAAGAGACCGCGCACTGGACTAGTAGATGAGCCTAGATGTAAATAGTCTACATGGAGTACCAAATACTATCACAGATGTGAAAAAACTACTTGTAAATGAATTTCATAAGCTTGTCTCAGAAGACCAATACATGAATGAAATGATTGAAATAAGGCAGAAATCATGTGAGTCTTTTTTGCAGATTGATTAGAGGTTCAAGCCTTTGAAAGGTAAGTTGAAATATGCAATTAATGACATGAAATATACACACTTATTTGTGAACTCACTTTTACCACACTTGAAATACCCATTAAGACAACAAAAGTTCCAAAATCAAGCAGAGGCTCTGCAAGTAGCCTTACAACTAGAAGAGAAACAATATTAGCAAACAGATCCAACAATAGAGGATTTAAGGGAGGATTTGAAGAATATAACATTTCAAATTAACCAGAATAGGGGCAAAGGGAAAAGAGAAGTTGTTTGGTGTACGTTATGCAGGACAAAAGGACACCATAAAAACAAATTTCTAAATTGTGTGCAGTATATGGAAACAAGAGTACCAAACCCCTTGCCAACAAGAGGACCATGGTGCAATATTTGTAATACACATGGGCATGATCCATATCATTTTTCATTGATGTAAAAGTATAAGACAATACCAAAAATTTCATATTGCAATTTTTACAAATCAGTGGGTCATAATGATAATAATTGTAGAATGATGGAATTGATGAGAGAAAGAACTTCAGATACTTATAGGGTGCAAGAAGAAATGATGACAAGACAAGTTGCACCTTAGTTCAGCTAGGTACCACCACCATACAACAATGCACAACAACAGTACAACAATATGTAGCCGTAGTATAATAATGCACAACCCCAGTATAATAATGTGCAACCCTAGTATAACCCCACATAGTATAACTAGGTACCCCAGTACAATGCATCGTGAGGAGATCAAGGTGGATACAGAGGTGGAGGACGAGGCAGAGGAGGATTTGGATGAGGAAAAGGACCAATAGTATTCCACCTACCAACAACCAGGACATTATGTAAGGGATTGTCCACTTCCACCAATGACATGTATGTAAAGTTGTGCATTAGATCATGACACAAAAGAATACCCAAAAATCTTGGGAAAGATCCAAGAAAAAAGAAACCAGAACAACCAGAATGTCCAGTGGATTTATGTAGAGCCATGGATGATGAGAGAAACATCAATATAGTCACTCAAGAAGGAGCCAAGATAAGAACTGATGTAACAAAACAAGATCCAACTCAACACCAATGGGTTCAGAAGAATATTGAGACACATAAATAGTTTGATGTGTGAATAGAAAAAGAAACATTTAAGGAGGCTACACAGGAGCTTCTCAAGCAGAATGTTGCATCTACATCAGTCACACAACAAACTTAGAACCCACCAATATATAAGATACCATTCTCAATGGACCATAGAAATAAAGGACAACCTTTAGAGAAAGTAAGTACCATAAAGAATTTTCTACAATCCTATGTTAAGTTATTGAATGATCCATCATCTTTTAAGGTATTAGAAAATATGATAGAAATATGCAACACATTAGTAGAAGGGAAGTTACAGAAGAAAATAGTCAATCATCTCTATACAAGAAGAAGGACAAGTAGAGAATTCAGACTGAATGCCAACATTGGGGATTTCAACATGGGAGATATTATATTGGATTTAGGCTATGAATTAAATGTCTTACCTAAGAAGACATGGAAGTGTATGGGAGAACCCACACTAGGCTATTTACCCATCCAGTTGAAACTATGAAATCAATACATAGTGTTACCAATTGGAAGGCTTAAAGGTGTGACAATAGATTTGGATGGAGTGCGCACTATGGAATATTTTGAAGTGACAGAGATAGTAGATGGCACAACACCTTACCCAACATTACTTGTATTGGATTGGTCATTTGATAACCAAGCTATAATCAACCCAAAGACAAGAAAAATGATTTTTGAATCAGGAAAATATATAGTAATTGCACCATTGTATCCTTCAAAAGGAGAAAGGTTTTTAGAGGTCACTTGTTTGGATTTGGAATAAATAAACCAGTTATACATAACCACCGTGCAAGAAGAGGATTATGTTAACCCAACTGCATATGGGGTACTCAGCTGAAGAAGCATTACATAATGTGCTTTTGACTCAGACACAGGTTTGGAGAATTGGAAACAATGATTACATGAAGTTTCCACAAGGAGGTGTGTAAGAATCGACTATGCAGTAAGATGGGTTGCTGCAAAGATAAGAAAACCTCCAAGTTTTCATGGGCTAAATGACTTATATGAATTCTTGATAAAATATGAAGAGGAAGTGTTAGAAAATTAAAGTCTTTTAGCCCTATATATTTCACTCAAGGAAACACTTGCAATATGGTGGGGTGCACACAAAAAAGCAATTCAGGACTGGTATTAGTGTAAACGACTACTGCGCATTAGATTTGGTGTAGAACTAGGGAGCAATAGAGTCCAAAAGTATGATGGGAAAGACACACTAGTTGAACACTTGGAGAAGTGCAAAACAAAGTGGAGGATGACACCACTAGAGGAATGGCCTCATCACTTTATCCATACATTGGAAGTGATCCCATGGAACTAGTACATATACCAAGAGATGTGAAAAGGCACTATAGAATGGACAAGATTAAAGTAGAATTTTGTAGTAACCTTATCATTCGAACATGAGAACCCCAACATTGATTCAGCGTTGAAGCTGATACAGGGAGTGATATTTGTTGATGAACCAAAGGTTGAAATAATGACATAATATCAACAACAGAACATACAAACAGTTAAATACTTACTCTCATGCTATCATGTCGAAGAGGAAGCACCAGATGAAGATGACTCGCACAACATTCATATTATAGAGATTGAAGGAGAGAGAGAGGTTGAAGGTCCATCTCTGGAGTCAAAAATATTTTTTGCACCAATCAAAGTTAAGAAATTCAACATTGGGATGAATGAAAATCCAAAAATGACAAGTATTGGAGACTATTGGGATGAGAAAACAGTAGAAAGAATAACAAAGTTATTGTGTGAATATAGTGACATGTTTCCAATGACCTTTACTGAGATGAAAGGCATAGCAGGAGAGATAGATGAGATGAAGATACCCCTCGAACCTGAGCCTAGACCTGTTAGAAAGAGACCTTACATAATAAATCTAGTGTATAAGCAGAAAGTTAAAGCAAAAATTGATTGAATGTTGGAAGTTGGCATTATAGAACCAGTAGAGGAATCTGAATGGATCAATCCCAAGGTAGTCAAAGAAAAGAATAAAGTGGGGGTAATGATTTGTTTAGATATAAGGAAACTCAATGATTCTTTCTTACATGACCCTTTCCCTACCCTTTTTATAGATGAAGTCTTAGATAATGTGGGAGGCCAGGAAGCATATTCATTCATAGATGGATTCTGAGGATACCATTAGATCAACATAGATACATATCATAGGTATAAGACTACTTTCGCTACAGAATGGGGATCCTACCGATATATAGTCATTCCCTTTGGACTAAAGAATGCACCAGCCATTTTTTAAAGAGTAGTCATAGATGCTTTTAAGGAATTTATACATCAATTTATAGAAGTGTATCTAGATGACTAGACTATATATAGTCTTTTAAAGGACCATGTAGAAGTGTTAAGACTAATGTTGGAAAGATGCAAACAATGTCAGATATCATTAAACATCAAGAAATTCATTTTTGGTACACCTTTTGGGATATTGTTGGGACATATAGTGTGTAAACAAGGTTTAGTAGTTGATCCTACTAAGATTGCAGTCATTGTAAATTTACCACCACCAAAATTAATGTGCCAGTTAAGAGTAACACTGGGACATACAAGCTATTACATGAATTTTATAAAGGGGTATCCATAGATCACTGAACCAATGGAAAATTTGTTAAAGGACACCAAATTTTAGTGGAATGAGGGTTGTTAGCAAGGATTGGACACTCTAAAGGAAAATATGGTGACATCACCTATATTGGTATTTTTGGATTGAGAAAATACATTTCATGTGCACGTAGATGCATCAGCTATAACACTTGGAGAAATTATTGTGCAACAAGGAGAAGGGGACTTAGACCATCCTATAGCCTTTGCAAGCATAAAGTTTTCAGAATCTGAGTGGAATTACAACACCACTGAAAGAGAAGGCCTAGCCATGGTATATGCACTTTAGGAATTCAGGCACTATTTACTGGGTAAACACTTTAAAATGTTCATAGACCATTATGTCCTCAAATATCTAGTCAAAAAGAAAGTGTTGGGGGGACGATATGTACATTGTTGTTTTTATTCAAAGAATTCAATTTAGAAGTGATAGTCAAACTAGGGAATTTGAATGTAGGACCTGATCACCTGTCAAGGGTAACCAATGGAGAAGAACCTGATAAATTGGAAGAAAACTTCCCCGATGCACAATTATTTTCAGTAAATGTAGTTGATGAATACTTCGTTGAAACTATTGAATACTTAAGTACAGGGGTTGCACCACATAAATTTAGCACTGTGCAGAAGAAAAACATGGTAGTCATAGCTGCAGATTATCAACTCATTGTAGGTCATTTATACAACATGGGCCAAGATATCATTTTGAGAAGGTGTGTATTGGAACATGAATGACCCAAAATCTTGGCAGAAGCTCATGAAGCTATATTTGGAGGAAACTATGCAAGAAAATCCACCATGAAGAAGGTATTGTGTGCAGGATTATGGAGGCCAACAGTCCATAACGATGCCAAGGAATATTTCTAGAACTATGATCTCTGTTAGAGGGTTGGAAAACCCAACAGAAGGGATGAGATGCCCCTAAGACCACAAGTGAATCTACATGTATTTGAAAAATGGGAAATAGACTTTGTTGGACCTATTAATCCACCAACAAAAAGGTTAGGAGAAAGATATATCATTATTGTGACTGAATACTTAACGAGATGGGAAGAAGCAGCACCAGTCAAGGACTATAGCACAGAGACAACAACACACTTCCTGTTTAAGAAAGTGATCACATGATTTGGATGTCCCAAGATATTGAGGAGTGATCAAGGCACTCATTTTATTAATAATACCATTAGGGCTATGACTGAGGAGTTTGAAGTCTATCACCAGAAGAGTACACCATATCATCCTCAGGAAAATGGAACAGTAGAAGCTTTCAATAAGATTTTGGAAAATTCATTGACTAAGATCTGCAATGTGAACATAGATGATTGGGAATTAAGAATACCGGCATTATTATGGGCATACAAGACCACATGAAAGAATTTGTAAGGAAAGATGCCATTCAGACTGGTGCATGGACATGAAGCAGTTCCATTAGAATTTCTAGTACCCAGTTTGCACATAGCAACAATTATCAACATGAAAAAAAGAGGCATAGTAGAGATGTTAAGAAAACTAATGGAAATGGAAGAGGACAATATTTTGGCAGGATTTCACCAGGAAGTACATAAAGCAAGGGAAAAATCCTAGTATGACAGACATATTAGAGGAAAATATTTGAGGAGGGACACCTAGTTCTCTATGACAACAAAGTTTTGCAACACCCTGGTAAGTTTAGAGTGCATTGGCTAGGGCCATATGAAGTAAATACTTTCACAAATGGGGGATCTGTCCAACTAAAGGAATTGGAAGGAACATAACTAAAAGGCATGATCAACAGTAGTCGACTGAAATTATACAAGAAAACTCAACATACTAACTCTTAAAAGTTACAACACAGTAAGAATGTCATGTATATAGTGTACTATAGTAGATATTAGGAAAGAAAACTGATAAAAAAAATGGGGAAAAGAAGAAAAAAGGAATAGAAAAATAGAAAAAGAATAAAAACACAAAAAGAAGCAGAAGTTGAATAAACAACAGGAAATTGGGAAAAAAATTGCACGCAAAAATTACTGCGACAACATAGAAAGACAATGCGTAGGAAAAGTTGAACTCGACGCAAATGAACAGAAAAAGTGGAAAACAATTACAACCTGATCTATAAAGTGTTGAAATCACAAGTTAGTTCAACACTTAGTGATTTTTTAACACAGATAAAAACACAAGTGTGTTCCCTATCTAGAAGTGTGCGAAGAAGTAAGCGAGTGTGGAAATTGGAAAAAAGATGACAGCACCAAAGTTTGATTCTCTAGGCCGGTACATACGGGTTACTCGACAGGGCCAAAGGTGGAAGGAAAGGATGAGGGAGCCTGAGAACATTGTCAAGCTTGAATATGTCACTACTTCAAACACAGATTCAATCAGCCCCACATGGGTTGAGGAGGAAACATCGACAATGATGCAAGGGTTTAGCAGGACCCGAAATGGTATTCTAAACCCTAATCCTAAAACACCCGCTAAAACCTGATGAAATGAAGGGTCAAAAACAATGCTGTGACGAAGAAAAGGTGTTGGTCGAGGACATCATGAACCGGTCGGACTCCAAGAGGGAGGAATAGGATGTAGAAATAGTAGAGGCATGCCCATATGTTATCTGCCAGAGAAGAAAGGTGTAAGATTCCATGGATATTACACTTCCATACCTCTTAGATGTAGTGGTCATTGTGCACAACATGCTCGAAAATGTACCTAAATTGATGTACTCAGCCCATGATGTGTGTGATGTGACCAAATTCCCAGATTTGGCCAAAGAAACCTACTTAGAAAACATAGGGGAAATTGGACCCCTAGGAAAACATATAATGGAGAATGCACAGTGGATAACGGGGTTTTACAACTCTAGAATAATGAACCTCCTAGATATACAACACTTCGAGCACTATAAAAACGTTGGGCTCTGCGTCAAATAGTTATTAGCCTGGGTACATGGAGGCATCCTTTGGATGGATAAGCTGGTACATATGAATGTGGTGTTGATATCCAAGATTACAATATTACCTACATTTGGTTCACATTTAGAGGATTACTTGGAAAACAAGGTGCACGAGAAGGAAATCGTCGAGTTGGTAAAAGCACAATTTGGCACCAACAAGGAAACAAGGGCATTGTGCTCAAAGACATTAATGAAAATGCAACAAGGTTCACCAACAAGCTTATGGATTGCAAGCTGTTGAGGAAATGCAGAAAAGAAGAATCTCCAGCAAGAGTCATTTCAGTAGTTGCACAATGCGTGAAAGGAGTGATGTTTAGTTGGGCATCATACCTCCTGAACCACTTTTTGGTTGATTGCAGAGATGCGCAGGATAATGGAACTTAGTTCCATTATTCTTGTCTCATCATTCTTATAGCCTTGGAAAGGTGGTAGGAGACAATGTTTTCATTCTTCCTGGATAAGAAAGGAAATTGTTATGCAATCATATATGAGTCCCTCTGGCAGGCCAAGGACAATAAAAATCAGCAGGAAAATAACACAATATTTATGATGTTGCTTGAAGAAATACAAAAATGCACAACCAATGTGTGGAAAATTCCTATGGAGGCAATCCAGGAAACTGAAGGGATAACCAAGTTCAAGGCATCCAGGAATCACATATGGATCCAGGCCGCAAGGGATCCAAAGAAGGCATGGATGGAGATGTAATATTGCATCACAAAGGAAGAAATTGACTATATAATCAAAGACTAGCTAGCGTAGTGGAAGATGTTAGTAGAAAAACCAACAACAAATCCATCCACGACACAATCCACCAAGCCTAAGGAAAATTTTGAAGCAAATTACACAGTAAAAAAAAAATCCTAGTTGATAACACTAGAAAGGTTGCAGTGTGGTATCAACCATCGGGAAGCAGCGCAATTCCCAAAAGAACAAGGAGGAAAGAAACAATGACCAAGATAGAAAGCCAATAGGATGCCAAAAAGGGGGACACATCACAGGCTAGTGAAGAAAGGGTACATGTTACAATGAGTGGGTTGCATCCCTCACAGATAAAAAGGAAGACAATGCAGGTAGAAGAGACACACAAAAAGTATACCACGAAAGACCCAATCATCACCTTGACAGAGGATGATGTTAAATTCATCGTGGCCAAGGTATGGAAGACCCAGTCATCACCCTGACAGAGGATGGTGTTAAATTCATCATGGCCAAGGTCCAAGACAGGGGGGAAGAGGTGGTCCATGTTGTAGAGGCACAAAGAGAAGAGATCATGGCCAAACTCATTGAATTCCATGAAACTCTACAACAATTACAGAGTCAAGAAGTACCACATGCCACAATGCATTGACATGAAAATACACAATGAACCCCTGCACAAAAAGAAGGAGAGGAGATAGTTTAGTTAGTAGATCAAGGAAGGGACACATTCGCAGTCACTCACCAAATGATCAGATTAGATCAAGATACTATGTAGAAACCCATGGGGGAAATTGAGCAATTTTAAGTAGTCATGGTGAAGATACCCACCAAGGAATTATACAGACTTTGAGCCAGTATAATGCAAGAAGTACAATCCAGATCCCACATGGATGTGACTAGCTTGGAGGTGGGTAGGGGAGTCACTGAAATTTTACAAATCACCTATGACCAACTGACCTAAAAGAAAGAGGAAGAGAAATAACACATTGATAAGCTAGAGCATGGGCTAAAAATGGTATATGACCACATCCCAGATAACGCACAATCACTAGAGAGGAGTGCAGAATAAAATATAAAAAGTATTTCATAGACGATCGAGGGATATAGGCAGGAAATCGAGGAGCTAAAAGAAAAATCTTAATCCTACAACTCCTCCTGAGGTTCGAGAATAGAGAGAACAACAATCTTCACTCTAGATAGTGGATATGGAAAAAGAAGCAAGGGAATTCGCAGAGTTGTTCGACAAAACTACGCATATTTGGACCGTTTTAGAAGGGGATGAAAATGTCCAACAATTGGACCAACAAGAGGATGAAAGCATCATTGCCATACAAGAGTTAAAGCAATGGAAAAAAAAATGAGTATTACGGAGATCTTGAAGGGAACCCAAGAAATGAAGACTCTATAGAAAAATTTAAAGACAACACAGATGAATAAGAAAGAAGGACAAGCCCAATTGGAACCCCTCTAGAAACAAGAAACACATATGATTGTGAAGCTAGAGAAAGATAATATGAGCATGGAACAGGCACATTCAGAGGGTGTAGCATTACTACAGGAGGATATAACAATGCAAATAGTCGAGGTGCTAATAAACAAAGTTGTGCAGATGAGAGAAAAAGGAAAAGAACTAGTAGAGAAGTTCCACAGTTTATAAAATGATGTACAATGAGCACGCACTACCTAAGTGGCTTGAAACAAGCCACATGTTATTATTGGGGGTCTTTTGGGCACAAACCTATTTTGAGAAGGAAGTATATTTTGGGTGTAGGCCTATTTTTGGAGAAAGATCTATTTTGGGAAAGACCTATTTTTGGAAAGGAAGACCTAATTTTGGAGCACACACAAGAGGTGGCAAGAAAGAAACATGTAGAAAAAGAAGGAAAAACAACATGCAAGAGGAAAAGCAACGTGGCACGCAGGAAGACAAGCCTAACCATGATATTTTTATGGCTTTTGACAAGATTTTAATGTCTATAAACCTATAAAGTAGTATAAATAAGGACCTAGGAGGTCTAGGTAAAGAAGGGAGAGAGAGGAAAGGGAGATGTCAATTGAGGATAGAGAGAGTTGATTATTATGATTTTGTGGGTTGTTGATGATTGCAATAAGTATTGTAGAAGAGTCGATTAAAGTAATATTAGAGGGTTAGGTCACAAGCTGAGGATTCTATTGTGATCTAGTCATCCTCACATAGGGTTCTTACCCTCAATCTTGATTGTATTACTAAAGATGTATTGCGTGGAGTGCAAGATTTTGCAGCAGAAGAAATAAAAGAGAAGAGAAGAGAAGCAAGATCTTTGTGGATGTAGCCCTAGGAGGGGGTGAACCATAGTAAACCTTGTGTGTTGTGTGATTTTTAATGAATTATTTACTTTATGCTGATCATTAGCTTAAGAATGAATGGTTAAAGTAGATTTATCAACATGCATGCATAGGTTTAAATACAAATACATCATAGAAGTACTTGAATGATTAACAAGGATAATGCATAAAGAAGAAAGAACCCAATCCCAATCCCCACATATTCCTACACTATAAACACCTAAATATTGTAGTCCCCCATAAAATACATCTCAAGGGAGACTACGTTGTGCACCCTATGTGCAACGTTTCCTTCTAGATTACCAAGAGGGCCAATAGTTTTTGAGGGTTTTGTTGGAAACTTGTTTGAGAGAAGAACCTGGGTCATCCCAGAAAGAAGTTAAAGAAACCAACATTCCATTTTATTGGAATGAGTTAGCACATCATTATTTTGACACATTGAAGAGAGATCTAGTTTTGACTCACTTGCTTAGCCCCCTAGACTGTAATAGATATTTTATATTATATCTTGTGGAAACTAAGTCTTCGATCGACATGGTCTTACTTTAGGAGTATGATAAAGCTCTAAGAGAATGTCATATATTATTTAATTTGCACCTTGGTAGGCCCTAAACTAAATTATTCGCACATTGAGAAATTGTCCTTAGCGACATTTCATGTTGTTCAACGTCTTCAACATTATATTCTATTGCATAAGATGTATTTCATCACCGACATTAACACTTTTCAATATGTTTTGGCTCGGAAAATAATTGGTAGGAAGTACAACAAATGGATTGTTTCTCTTCAAGAGTTTGATTTGGATTTTGCTTCTACCAAATCCAAGAAGTCTTTAAAATTTGTCGAACTTACGTTGGATTTCCTAGTAGAGAATGAGTATAACAAAGTTATTGACTCACTTCTAGATGTTCTTATATTCGTTATATTTTTATTTGATTCTTCGTATGAAGATATTATTATATATCTTCATACTTTGAAGTTTCCTCTGCATTTCTTCTGAGATGAGTGATGAGGGACTCACCACCTAGAAAATAACTATCTCATTATAGCCAACACTTTGTATCGATGAGGGGTAGAATCAATTCTCTGCCATTTCCTAACTCATGAAGAAGTGGATTTGATTTTGAATGATTGTCATAGTGGAGCATGTGGAATTCACTTGTCATGGTTGGAAATAGCCCAGAATATTTTGTGCATCGAATATTTATGGCCAACGATATTTAAATATTGAATTGAAGGAATCAAGAAGTGTCACCCTTGCCAAATATTTACTAAAAAGATGCATGCGCATCCTACTCCTGTGTTTTCCGTCATTATTGTCAGCCCCTTCAGGAAGTGGGTGGTATATTTTATGACATGCCACCCAGTTTCTTCTAGGGGGAATCAATATATATAATAGTGGTCGTTCACTACTTTACAAAGTCATGGAGGCGTTTGCTAATGATGGTGAAATCGTAGAATTTTTCGTATTTAATCAGGTCATATCTAGGTTTAGGGTTGCGAGAGATATTGTCACTGACCATGGAAGTCACTTCCAGAACCACATGATGTCTGAGTTAGCATCAAAACAAGGTTTTAGGTAGGATCACTCATCTTTTTATTATACTTGGGAAAATGGTCAGGTTGAAGTTGTTAACAAATCCTTGAAAAACATTTTGAAAAGGATTGTCAACACAACCAAATCAAATTGGCATTTGATGTTATATCCGAAAATGTGGGCCTATTGAACCTCAGTCAAAACTGCAACAAGATTCTTTCCTTTTCAACTTGTTCATGGAGTAGAAGAAATTTTTCCCATTTAATGTGAAATCCCTTCACTTAAAATTGTTGTTGAGCTCCTCCCTGACACAAATCAACTTGACGAATGCCTCTTTTACTTGGAACATCTTGATGAAAAACATCAAGATGTTGCTTTAGAAAATAAAGTGCATAATAAACATGTCAAGATTCAATATGATAAGTATGTTCATCCATGGGTGTTCTCCAAAGGAGGCCTTGTTTTGGTCTATGACTGGGACAAGGATGCCTTGGGAGTAGGCAAGTTCAACCCTATGTGGAATGATCCTTATATCGTGCAATGTGTGTTAAAAAAAGAGGCTTATGAATTGGAATATTATGATGGAAATGTATTGTTGGATCCCAGAAATGGACACTGCGTTAAACATTACTATGCTTGAGCCTTAGGGCTCAAGTACTAGATCTTTTGTATTTTTGTTTATCTTTTGTATATAGATTTCTATAGATGTCTTTTTTTTTTTCCTTACATTGTTGATTGTTGTTCTTATTTTGTGTGGCAGGTGCCATGGGAGTCATTAGTGTATGTCGGGTTCGTAGATGGTGTCAGTCGCCACACTTGGAACCTTGATTCCATTGCATGGATGATTTATTCTTCCACTAACTAGATAGTATATGTTGGAAGTGTTTGTCTATGGGAAACTAATAATAATGTAGTTGAGTACAATTTCGTTATTGATATTTTACAAGTTTCTTTGTCATATGGCATTCAATGCCTTCAGGTTTATTTGGACTCTCAGTTGTTTGTGTCACAGTTTAATGGTTTATATTGTATTCATGATCCGTTCTTGTTACATCGCTTCCTTAGAGTATGTCTTCTAGAATGATAGTTTGATTTCATTATGTATATACATGTTCCTAGAAAATCTAATCAAGTAACTGGTGCATATGCTAGCTACATTCTAGATTGGCATTTGTCTCATCAATAACATAAGAACACACAATTTACACACGTAAATATTCATCATTTTCAAGTAAATTATATTAACATCATGGAAAAAATATGTATATATATATATATATATATATATATATATATATATATATATATATATATATATACCAATAAAGAGGTCCATAGTACAAAATTTGGGCTACTAGACCCCAATGTTTATAAGTACAAAATTGTGCCCTTGGCACATAAAAAGTCTAGGACTGAGGCCGGTGATCCCTATCATAACAAACTATGGTGTTCAATAAATGTTGGAAAATGTGGACCCATGTCCTATGTTGGCGCACGGCTATAAGACCCTAGGTTCATGTTATTCACCCAATAAAACCCTTCAGATACAGGCCCTTTTAACATCACCTGGATGCAAGTGAAGTCTCACTCGAGGTATCTATTGGGGCTATATGAACCAATTTTTTGCAGGGATGAGGGGATGTGAGCCTATCATCATATATATATATATTACTATTTATCCACCTTGTGCATAATAGCTTTGTTCATATCCTTTGATTAGTTAAGAAACTCTATTGTGAAGAACCCTTATAACATAGATTGCAACATAAGTAACTCATTGTATCATTCATTATTACTACACATCAATCATATAGTAAACAAATCTATACTAATCATGAATAAATAGAAAATCCATGAAAAATCACATCAACACAACACACAGAGACACATATTTTAACGTGTTTCACCTAATTATTGGTCTACGTCCACAATGATTGGCTTTTATATTAGTCTTCATGAAATCACCATCTCAGGCCTGCACCCTACGTTTACAATAGATATAACATATCATACTATCTATACCTACCTAGCGACTCTACAATGTAACCCTCTCTCTCTGCAAAGCCTTTCCAAACCTTTCAGTAAGGATTATCACTCATATGCCACCTAATATCTTACTCTCAACAATCTCATCTCTTTTTTTCATCAACCTATTCTTCCCTGAGAATTACATATTTATACATAGAGTTAGGGATCATAACCCTAATATGTCCTAGTTGTTTTCCTTCTTTTTCTCCAGCATGATGCTTTTTCTTGCTTTGTTCATACATGTTGCTTTTCCTGCTTAAGCGTTGAACTATTGTTTTCCTTCTTTTATGTTGAACTATTGTTTTACTTCCTTCTTTTGCACATGCTCTGACTTATGTTTTGACCCTGCAAACTGTAAAAAAATGAAAGACACTTCCACACTAATCCTATTATAATACAAGAATAATTTAATCAAGAAAGAAAATGAAACAAGTAATCACACAATATAGCTATATTTTACCCTAGAAACCCTTAACTGAGAAAAGCAACATTGCTTTGAGATTTTTTCTCTCTTGTTTTCTTATTCATTCAGAATAAAAGGTTACATGTCTAAACTTGGTCCACACCTAAGACAAAATCAACATCATACCCTCTTGCATAGGAAATAACAACCCTGTAGCTAATTCGGCTTACATATGCATGACCAAAAACCTACGATTTACACATGAAAATCATATTTTGCATTAGTCTTTACGAACTTACAACACGCCTATTTATAGGATTTACAATAGTAAAAACCCTAAATATTGGTGCCCAAAAATGGTTACAGATCCATGCATATCATTGGCTACAAATCCCACAAATCCCAGGATTTTATTACAGTCAACTCCAAGTTAGGTTTACCGGTCGTCCTTCATTCGGTCTCTAGTGGGTCATCTCATGCCCACACTTAGACCTCTTGTCGGTTAACTTTTCTTCGATATATTTTAGTTCAAATTTATCCTATTGACTCCCTCGACCTTTGACTTGTTGTCAATTTACCTTGACTTTGACTTGTTGTCAATCCACCTCGACTTTGACTTGTTGTCGATCCACCTCAACTTCGATCGTCAGTCGATTCACCTCGAATAGACTTTCACTACAAATAATACAACAACCCAACATTCTCCCACTTGTTGTCTTCTTTTATGAAACATGAGATTCCTAAACTTTCATTCACATACCTAGAGAAACAATGCCCTTTTCCTCTCTACTCCAAGAGAACTTCACAACAATCATAGACTTGGTCAACGAGTCTACTATGTTTTCTAACGTGTATGCTTTCTCTTGTAGAACCTTCTTACTTTCCACCATGTCCCTTACAAAATGGTATTGTACATCAATGTGCTTAGTCTTTAAATGCTAAAGCATGGTTCTTTTCCAGAAATATTTCTCTTTGATTTTCACAACTTACCTTCATAGCTCTCTGCTCAAACCCAATTCTTGAACACAACCTTTGAAGCCATACCACTTATTTTCTTCCATGAGTGCCCACCATGTATTCAACTTATGTTTTCAACAAGGCTACAAATGCATGTCACTTACTCATCCAACTTATTTCTCCAATGAACATCTTGAAGACATATATGTTGGCAAACCTCCATCAATCCAGATCTCCAGCCTAGTTGGTGTTGACAAATCCATCTAAATCTAATTTACCACTGTAAACTCTAGGTTTTATTTGGTAGCATATCCTAATCCTTCATGCCACAAAAATACCTAAATACTCTCTTGACAATTGTCCACTGCTCCTTTCTAGGTATCGACATGTACCTTCTCAACACTCCCACTACATGGGAAATTTCTGGTCGTGTGCAGACCATCGTATACATTATACTACCAACCGCACTTGCATAGTGAATATGTTCCATTTCCTCTTTTTATTCATGTGTATTTGGACACTGTTTATCAGTAATCCTTAATCCCATAGGAATTGGCACCTTCACCAGTTTGCAATCCTGGATGTTGAATCATTTCAAAACTATTTCAATATAGTTCGTTTGATTCAACCAGAGCTTTCAAGCAGCTCGATCTCTCTTAATCTCCATTCCCAGAATGAAGTGAGTTGCACCAAGATCCTTGATTTCGAACTTGGAGGATAGTTGCTTCTTCACCTCCTTTATTGTATCCATGTTGTTTCCAATCAACAAAATGTCATAGAAATACAAATCTACATATATGAAACATCCACCTTCTTCCTTGGAATATATGCAGTGATCATATTTTCTTCTCACAAATTCCAAACTATGTATGTATGTGTCAAACTTCTTGTACCACATCCTTGGTGATTGCTTTATCATAAAGGTATCTTTTGAGTTTTCACTCCAACTCTTGCCTTCCCTTTACTACAAATCCTTCAGGTTGTTTCATGTATATTTGTTCTTCCAAGTCCCCATGTCAGAATGTTGTCTTCACATCCATATGTTCTATATCGAGATTGAATGTTGCAGCAAGAGACATTAGTACTCTAATGGAAGTTAGTTTTTCAATAGAGGAAAAAATACCACTGAAGTCAACTCCCTTGACTTGGGAATATCCCTTCGCTACCAGTCGAGCTTTGAACTTCTTGACTTGTCTTGTCACATTCATCTTCTTCTTGAACACCCACTTTATATCAACAAGATTTATTCCACTAGGTAAGTTGACTAAATCTCGTATCTCATTCTTTTACAAGGATTCCATCTCTTTGACCGTGACATCCTTCCATATTTTACCCTATGTCGAGTTGAATGCCTCATCGACCGGCTTGGGCTCATCGTTGATGGAATTTAACATGAATGTGAAATGGGATTCAGATGAACTATACCTTTAGATTGGTTTTCTTTCTCTTTATGACCTCTTTATCACCAAAGTCAATTGTTCCACCTCTTCCTTAGATTCAGTCGACTAATATGAATCATATTCTTCATTCCTTAGTTCAAATTGCATCATATTAGGATTATTATCAGCCTGAACAACTTCCTTGGGATTAGACTTACCTCGAACTTCTTTGAAGATGACATCTTGACTGTGCATTGTTCTCCTTTATGCACGATCCTAGAGCTTATATCCTTTCTTCCCTTCTTTATATCCGATGAAAATACATTTGATTGCCTTCTTGTCCATCTTACTCCTCTTTTCTTTGGGAACATGCACAAATGCATCACATCCAAACACTTTGAGTGTACCACTGAATTATTCTTACTCGAACATACCTTATTTGGATTTGTGTCGACTAGCACCGATGAAGGAGACATATTCACCAGATATCTTGCAGTCTCAACTGCCTCCTCCCATAATTCTTGTGTGAGCCTAGCGCCACTGAGCATGCTCCTTTCCTTATCCATCATTGTTTTGTTCATTATATCAGAAAAATCATTTTGTTGTGGGGTATATGGTGTGGTATTTTTGTTTTCTATGCCACACTACTTACACAACTAATCAAATTAATTTCCATAAAACTCACCACCATTGTCAATTCTCATCACTTTAATGCTCTTCTCTGTCTGGTTTTCCGTAAGAGCTTTAAAATCCTTAAATCTCTCAAAAACCTATGATTTAATCCTCAAGAAATATATCCATGTCTTCTTGGAAAAATCATCTATGAAGGAGACATAATATAGGGATCCACCAAGTGAAGGTACTGTAACCGAGCCTAACACATCACTATGCACCAATTCTAGAAACCCATTTTCCCTTGTCGCTCTAGATGGGAACCTCACCCGAATTTGTTTTCCATATATATAATGTTCACAAAAGTCAACTTCTAAACCATAGTTAGGAAAACCTTTGACCATACATTTTCTTTGCATAGCACTAAGTCCTTTTTCTCCAATGTGTCCCATCCTCTCGTGCCATAGCCTAGTCAGGTCAACTTCATCATGTCTTGTCGAGTCGATTTGAACCAACTTAGCTCGATTCAAGTCAATTTGTGTTGACATCGAGTCGAGTTGAATCTCATTTGAGTCAATTTTAGGAGAAACGATGATGTTGCATCCAGTCGAGTCAACATTCCCTAAAAACTTGTACAAGGTACCAATCTGAAATCCCTTCATAAATACCATTGCACCTATGACCATATTGCAGAAATCCTTTTGAAATAGATTATGCACACCTTCATCACTCATATTTTTGACAGGTATCATGTTTCTTTCCAAACTCACAATGTGTAGCACACCTAGAAAGGTTATTTTCCTCCCTTCCTCCTGTGTCAGATGGACTCTTCCCCGTCTGATAATTATGGTTGTCGAGACGTCCCCCAAGAACACATACCCCCATAATATCATTCATATTCATGAAACCATTCTTTATGTGGTGTCATATGATAGGATTATCTTGATTCGATCAACCAAACATCTTGATCCGACTGTTTATTGGTCGATGTCAGGTACACATTACCTCCCTTGTCTGAGCTCATATTTCTCTTAGTCGATTGCTTCTTGTCGGATACGACACCGACTTATGTTTCCTTCAACTTATAGTCCTTTTTATAATTCTCAATTTTACTGCATTTCCATCATCTTCACATCGAATGAACTGGGGATCTAGATCTACCCTTCGACCTAAAATTTCTACTGGATAATATGCCTTTATATTTGTCTATTGGTTGACCTCTCACTACCAGAGCATATTTGTTCGATCCTTCCATGTTCTTTCTTCTCATTTCTTCTAACAATAGAGAAGAAACTACGTCCTCTAGAGCTAGTGTGGTTGTATTACTCCCAATAGCCATGACTAAGTTATCCCAAGAATCTGGAAAATAACATAATAGGTTGATACACTTCTCCTCATTAGTGATATTTATATCCATAGATGATAACTAGATTAACATGGTATTAAACACATTTAAATGCTCAGACACCAAAATTACATCACTTATCCTTAGAAGATACAATTTATTTTGGAGAAACAACTTATTTACCAGATATTTTGATTGGTATAAGCTTCCCAACTTATCCCATAGTTTCTTGATTGAATCTCCACCTGAGACATTTAGCAACATTGAATCTGCAAGAAAAAGTTGAATCATAATTATTTCTCTTCTTTCTAGTTTCTCCCATTCTTCCGTCAACATGACTGTCGGCTAGGTACCTGGATAGATCATTGTCCATTGTTCTCGATCTACAAGAAGATCTTCCATTTTAAGCTTCGAAAGATCAAAATTATGGCCATTAAATATTTCTATCTCTATTCTGGAATTTCTCACCATTATTTACCACGATATTTTACACAATTTATTACTTATGAATCTTATGTTGATTAAGGTTGGTTGTCATTGATGTCAACCCTTGAAGAAAGCCCTGTAGCATAAAGATTGGGTAATAGACCCAATATTTTTTAATGTAAAGATGGATCGTTATTGAATTGTCATGGTTAATAATAATTAGAAATGGATGAACTCCAAAGTGGTCCCCTTATGGTGAAAGCCCTCATGGGAAGACGCTTTGGGGATTGACTTATCCTAGAAGTATGGTTAGAGAACCTATGCTTATTTGTGTAATAATGAGATGAACGCTAGTGAAATTATTAGTGAAACTATCCTATATGGATAGCTCTTGTCATTCCATTTCTGGTGGTATGTGGAATGTCACATAACTCCTCACAATTTGAGAGTTATGGCCTTATGAAGTTGGAGGACCCTCATATGTCATCTAGAAGCCCCAAAAGGACAAAGTAGTCAAAGTAGTTTAAAATATTTTAAAAGGTAAATAATAAAGTGAAGTGATGAGTGTACTATAATTCAAAGTGAATACAAAATAAATTAATTCAATAATAAATTTAATGGATAAATTAGAAGTGGGTTAACCCTAAAATAAGGAAAGTGGGCAAAGAGACCAAGAAGATGTTTTTAAGGAAGCTACTTGGAGAGTATAAATAAGAGGCAAAGATCTCTTATTTAATACAAAATTGAGCATATTGAATACCTATAGGTGTCTAAGGTAACCAAAGAATATCTAAGTTGAATGTCTGAGGAAAGTGAAGAAAATAACGCCGGAATTCATGGAAGGATAAATTCTTTTGATGATGCTTTCTAAGGTATGTTTTTTTCAGGTCATCTCACCATTTTCGCAATACCTATTTTTATAGAATTATTCAAACCATGAAATTGCTATGAAAATGAAGAAATCTATCCAAGTATCTATGGTAAAAAATTTAGTCTGTGGGTCGTTGTATTTGTGGATTTACACTCCGTGGAAAATAAGGTTTGTGGCTAGTCCTGAAACTAGTCAAAAACATGTGTTTCGCGTAAAAGCATCATAAATTCTTCATAACAGATCAAAATTTAGTAATACCAAGTATTTTGGTTAGAGTACAATCTTTAGTATGCTTTGTAATAGTTTCACATCAATTCAACAAACATTCTGTTTGGGGCACACTGTACAAGGTCACTCTCTAGAATAAGCCAGGATTCAGCAAGGTGTGCCATTTTTTCCATAACTCTTTTTATGAGATGTTACAAGTAGTGAAACCTGGAGGAATTTCATAAAACACATTGAATAACATTTTATATCAGTTTCATATATTTATTCATTACAGGTAAAAAGTTATTATTATTTCAAGTTAGGGTTGTTGACTAATCCAAAACTAGTCTTGTGAGACTAAAGAAATGTTTGATGAAAATGATAGTCTCCTATTATTAAATTTAAGGAAGGTTTTTAGATATGTAATCATATACACCAGGTCTATTACAGAGTTACAAATCATATTTGGATGATTGAATTGATGAGGGATTTTGGTTGAGGTACAAGTTGGGTACATGGTTGAGACAAGTAGTTGATGAGTTGGCACATACATGAGGTGTATAGTTGATGATGTTGGTGCATATTGATGAGTCATATTTTATGAGTACTTGACACATGATTTGTAAATACATGGTACATGGTTGGTTGCACTTGTTTATGGTACAGGTTGATTACAGATTGTTTGGTATAAGTTGGTGCATGATTGATGAATTGGTTTATGGTACAGGTTGATGCATGGTTGATGCATGGTTCAGGTTATTGGTACAATTTGTTTGGTACAAGTTGATTGGTATAGGTTTACATCGATATATCTCATAGTGATAGTGTGACAATGGTTCCATCATTCTACTTCTACTTCAAGGTGGTTGTACGGGGCAAGGACAGGTGGTTGTAGCCACCTTCTAGTTGTAGTCGAAGAACATAGGGGGTTGTAGCCTCCTTCTGGTAGTAGCCATAGAATTGGGGAGTTGGAGCTTCCCTTGGGTTGTAGCCTGAGAAACTAGGGGGTTGGATCCTCCTTCCAGTTGCAGCTGGAAAACAAAGGAAGTTGGTTCTTTCAATGAGTGTTATTCTTCAAGACATACAAGATAAAGCATTTTGTGGTTTTCTCCCGATTTGGGTTTCCACGTAAAATAGTGGTGTACTTTGTATGTGTGTGATTTTTCATTTCTTATTGCTCATTATTGGATAATAATTCTACATTGATATAACACTTGGATTATTTTGAGAAAAATGATTATAATTACGCTATTACTTATTCACCCCCCCTCTCAGTAATCCAACAATTGGTATCAGAGAAGGTTCCTTCTGAAATCAGTTTAACCACTAAATGGTAGATCATGGAGAGTACCCAACTCATATAAAAATGGAATACCACAATTTGATGGACAAAAGTATGCTTTTTGGAGCATAAGGATGAAGACATATATACAAGCACAGGGGTTTGAAATTTGACAATCAATTGTAGATGGATACTTAGTACCAGCAGTTCCAGCAACAAATGACAAAGCAATGAAACTTGGTCAGAATAATTCCAAAGGTACAAATGCACTTTTGAATGGTCTCAGTGAAACAATATTCACCAAAGTTGCACATTCTAAATCCACCAAAGAGATTTTGGAAAAGCTTCGAAAGATTTATGAAGGTGATACAAAAGTCAAAGCAACAAAATTTCAAACTTACAGAGGTCAGTTCGAACAACTAAAAATGAAGGAAGATGAGAATATTGTAGTCTATTTCTTAAGAG
This sequence comes from Picea mariana, assembly GCA_032191745.1. Lineage (NCBI taxonomy): Eukaryota > Viridiplantae > Streptophyta > Pinopsida > Pinales > Pinaceae > Picea > Picea mariana. The sequence goes on from JASDQU010438620.1 coordinate 32,872, forward strand.
TTGACGAAACAATGAATGCAATCATAGGATTGGGAGAAGAAATAGAAGAATATATAATTGTTCAAAAGGTACTAAGATCTCTTCCTATGAGATTCAACCCTAAGATATCAACACTAGAAAGATCGGATTTGAACTCAATAAGCATGGACAAATTGCATGGAGTATTCCCAACATATGAAATGAGAACTGAACATGAAAATCAAGATGTAAAAGAATCATTCTTCAAAGCATCCAAAAGATCAAAGAAAAAGAAAAATGAAAAAGAATAATATAGCAACAATAGCGACATCTCAAAAGATGATGAAGAAGTGGCCAACTTTGTCAAAAGACTAAACAAGGGAACCAATGGTAGGTATAGAGGTAAGCTTCCTTTAATTTGTTTTAATTGTGATGGTATTGGTCATTTTTCTAACAAATGTCCTCATAAGAAAAATATAAATGATGAAGGTTACTCAAAAGGCAAACACACATATAAAGGAAAAAGAAATACAAAGAAACGTTTCAAGAAAAGATTATGCATCAAAGAAGACATCTCATCATCAGATGAATATGAAATCAATGACAGTGAGACATGAAGAGTTCTATTCATGGCAGTAAAAGATTCTGACAAAGAAGACTTTAAAGAATAATATGAAGAGGCCGAAGAAGGATTTGAATAAGTCGAAGACATAATTAAAGAGGCAGAAGTTGACTATCGAGAATAATTAATGTGTTCCATAGAAGTTATCAAAATAGAAAAGAAGAAAAACAAGAAACTACAAGAAGAACTAGACAAGAAAAAGGACACTCGAGAGCTAGAATAAATGATCACAAGATTGAAGGTTCAAATAGAAGAAGATAAAATAATTTAAGAAGCACTCAAAGAAAAACTAGAAGAAAAGGACAAGATCATTGGAAATTTGGAAGCAGATATTGTCACAATAAGAAAGGATATTCAGAACAAAAATATGCAGAATATTTCAAAAGTTTAGGATGACATTATTAGTGGTCAAAAATCTCATCTTGACAAGTATGGACTTGGATACAATTAGACAGAAAATGGATCAAGCTCCAAAACAATAGAGCAAGAAAATAATCCAAAAAGCTATGAAGAAAATATCAAAGGGGATAGGAAGATGTACAAAGAAGATTACAGGGACACTCCTCCACCAAGAAGATTCATATTTTAGAATTAACAATAGACAGATAGGCCTCAAGAAGAAGAAGTATTCATAAGAGAATATTATTTCAAAAGATATTCAACTCTGAGGTATCAAACTATATTTTTTGGTTTATGTTATGCATGTAATAATTTTGGACATAAAGCTAGAATTGTAGAGCTAACAATAGGAACAATAACAACTTTGAGAGTCATACACAAAGGGGTTACTCAAGAAGACCTAGTGAAACAAAAATATGAAGTTACTACAGGTTTGAATTTTTGAGCACTGAAGTGGAATGTTACTAATGTAACAATTTTGGTCATGTGGCCAAAAATTGTAGAATGACAGTTGCTCCTAAAGAACCTCAACAAAATAACAATAGTCATATACAAGAACCTCAGAAAATGACATGGATAAGAAAGCAAGATCATTATAACAATGAAGAATGCATAGTATCTCTACAATCTAAGCAGAAGAAACATGGTTGGTATGTTGACAGTGGGTGTTCAAAACACATGACAGGTGATAGAGACAAATTTCTTACATTGTGAAAGGAAAGGAATGGATTAGTCTCCTCCGGAAATGATAATTCAGCCAAAATCATTGGAGAAGGCTCAGTCTAAATTGGGAACAAGAATAAAAAGGCACAAAATGTTCTACTGGTAGAAGATATGAAACATAATCTTCTAAGTGTGATCCAAATGTGTGACCAAGGTCATAAAGTTACTTTCGATTCACAAAAGTGTGAGATAAGAAGAAAAGGTTCAAGGAAATTTTTCGGTAGAGTTGCAAGAACTTCAAACAACATATATGTGTTAAGTGAAATTGGAAATGAAAAGTGTTGTCTAGGAAAGGAATATGAAAGTTGGATATGGCACAAAATAATGGGTCACATGCATTTTGATAACCTTGTTAAAGTCAACAAAAGAGAAGTAGTCAAAGAAATGCCCCAGATCATGAAACCAACCAAAAATGTATGCAAGCATTGTCAACAAGGAAAGAAAACAAATACCAAGTTCAAATCAAAGGAATATTCAACATCAAGACCATTGGAAATTGTGCATACTGATCTATTTGGACCAAATACAACAAAGAGATTAAAAGGTGAGAGATACTTTATGTTATTAGTTGATGATTATACAAGAATGACTACAGTTTGCTTTCTCAAGAACAAGTCAGAAGCTTTTGAAAACTTCAAGATCTACAAGGAAATGGTTGAAAATAATATGGATTCAAGAATCAAATGGTTGAGATCTGATAATGGAGGAGATTTCACTTCAAAGGAGTTTATGGACTACTGCAGTAGTCATGGAATAAAAAGACAATTCTCTATTGCTAGGACACCTCAATAGAATCGAGTTGTTGAAAGAAAGAATAGGATGGTACATGGAATGGGTCGAACAATGATAATGAATTCCAAATTGACATATATATTTTGGACACATGTAGTGCATACATCAGTTTACATTCAAAACGGAGTAATTCACAGAAACAACACTGATAAAACTCCCTACAAGCTATGGAAAGTGTAACAACCCTCAAGCTAAGGACATCTACCCAGTCAACCGGTGATTTTTTTTTTTTTTTTTTTNTTTTCTTGAAGTGTGTGCGCGTGTGTAGAAGAAGCAGCCCCCTTGACTCTAGGTCGACACTCGAACCGACAGGACACAAGTCAGATGAATACAATCAAGATGACCCAACTTATCATAATGACAGCAAGAAGCAAAACACCCCTGAACAGGAGGCAGGAAACTATTGGCGATAGGAAGAGACAGACACCAGGGTTAGGCTCAGTACGGTCACCGACTCGAAGGAATCCGTCAGTAGAGTCGCAGTAGTGGAACTGTGCCTTTAAACAGCCCGAGACTACTGATACGGCTTAGAAGGTGTCGCAAGAGTGGAACTGTGCCTTTAAACAGCCCGAGACTCTTGATACGGCACCGGACTCCTTCCACCGGATTACGCACAGACAAACATACTAAGCTGCAAGAGGAGTCTATATCCCGCCCGACACCGACCGACTATGCAATACAAAGACCCAGTACAACAAGATCAGGGACGACACGACCTCTACGGG
>JASDQU010438620.1:39431-79999 GCA_032191745.1 Picea mariana
ATAATCATGTCAGAATGTCATCATCAAATCATCACATCAAATCAATCATCATAATAAACAAATCAACCCAAAAGCACACTCCCTGACTCAGTCCGGAGTCCAAGGGGGTCTACCGATGCCTCCGCATCCTCAAGGTCACAAACCTGCACACTCAATCAACTGAGTCAATAGCACCTGTATACATGAATAGTAACGCATCAATCATCTGTCAATCACATCATAGTCAATATATAAGGTCCAACATCAAAAAGGTCCAGATCACTTGCGAGCAAGTGTCCTCAAAGAATAAGTGTCCTCAGTGCGCCAGAGCGGGATGTTACAGAAAGGAAGACCAGCAAATGTGAAACACTTCAGACTTTTTGGAAGAAAATGCTACATCAAAAGATAAGATGGTAGAATGGGAAAGTTTGACTCTCGTGTGGACAAAGGAGTACTTGTTGGTTAGTCAAGTACAAGGAAAGCATACAAGTGTTACAATTTAATATTGAACAAAGTTGTGGAAAGCATCAATGTAACAATTGATAAAACATACAGAACATAATCAAAGGAAGGAGAAAACAAATCAATGGAACAAATTTCCGAAGACGAAGAAGCAAAAGATGAATTAGAAGATGAAGATGAAGAGAATCTAACAGAAACAAAAGAGCAAGTTCAGCAAGTATCTCCAAATACACCTAGAAAACGAGTACAAAAGAATCATCCTTCAGATCAAATTATTGGAAACAATGATGCAGGATTTGAGACTAGAAGAAAAATCCATTCACCAAAACAAACACACCTAGAAATCTTATCTACAATTGAACGAAACGGTTTTGAATAAGCCAACAAAGATGAATTTTTGAATAAGGCCATGAATGAAGAATTGGATCAAAGAGAGAAAAATGACACTTGGGAACTGGTTCCAAGACCAAAGAATAAGAATGTGATCAACACAAAATGGGTTTTCAGGAATAAATTAAATGAATATGGACAAGTTACAAGGAACAAATCTAGATTTGTATATAAAGGATATGCACATATTGAAGGAATCGAATTTGAAGAGACATTTTCCCCAGTTGCCAAAATGGAAGCAATCTGATTGATTTTAGCCTATGCATGCTCCAAAAATGTTAAAGTATATGAAATGGACGTAAAATCATCTTTTATGAATGGGGAACTTGAAGAAGAAGTCTACATTGAACAACCAGAAGGATTTTAGATTTCAGACAACACAGATTATCTGTGTAAATTAAAGAAGGCCTTGTATGGTCTAAAACAGGCTGTTAGAGCATGGTACTCTAGACTGGATAACTATATTCAGCAAGCAGGGTTCAGAAAAGGAAGTGCAGACAACAACCTCTACATCAAGGTAAGTGAAGGTTATATTTTATTAATTGAAGTTTATGTTGATGATATTATTTTTGGTAGTGATGATGACAGGTTAAGCCANNATCATAGAAATGCTAAAGAGGTTCGGAATGGAATATTGCAAACTAGTTATCACTCCCATGCAAACCAGTTGCAAGTTGATAAAAGATGATGATTCAAAGTCTACAGATTAGAGGAAATACAGGTCAATGATTTGCATCATACTATATGTTCCAGCATCCAGACCAGATGTAATGCAATCAGTTGGAGAGGTGGAACGATTTCAAGAAGCATCAAAGGAGTCACATGTGTTAGCAGTGAAGAGGATTTTCATATATCTCAAAGGAACAAAATATTTTGGATTATGGTATCCAAAAGGAAAGGATATATCACTTATTTCCTACATAGATGCAGATTGGGCAGGTTGCATTGATGAATGATGAAGCACCAATGGAGAAACGTTCTACTTGGGTGAGTTCTTAGTATCATGGATAAGCAAGAAACAATCATTGGTATCTTTATCTATAGCTGAGGTAGAGTATATTGCAACATCATCATGTTGTACACATGTTCTTTGGATGAAACAAAATATGATAGATATACAGGTTGAGTATGATGAGCCCATTCCAATCTATTGTGATAATATGAGTGCCATCAATATCTCAAAGAACCCGATGATGCACTCCAAGACGAAGCACATTCCAATAAAGTATCACTTTCTATGGGAGTAAGTTGCAGGAAATAACATTAGAGTTGAGTATGTGGGCACAAAAGAACAAGTGGCAGACATCTTCACAAAACCACTTCCATAGGAATCCTTTGAATATCTTCGCGAGAGACTTGGAGTTATTTCTACTTGAAAATGAATTCTTTTTTAATGATTATCTTATATGTCTTAGATTTACATGAGGAAGCACCATAAGAGGACAGTTCAGTAAGGGGGAGAAACCCTAGATGGAAAGATACCTTTGCCATTGATGACAAAGGGGGATATATTTATCAGATGTAGAGGACAGAGGGAGAGGACAAAGGCATGGTTCCATGGGGAGCATGAGTGATATGATTTTAGTATTGCATAAGAGTGTTTCCATCAATGCCAAAGGGGGAGATTGTTGATTAAGGTTGGTTGTTATTGATGTCAACCCTTGAAGAAAGCCCTGTAGCACAAAGGTTGGGTAATGGACCCAATATTGTTTGACGTAAATATGAATCATTATTGTATTTTCATGTTTGATAATAAGTATAAATGGATGAACTCCAAAGTGGTCCCATTATGGTGAAATCCCTCATGGGAAGATGCTTTGCGGATTGAGTTATCCTAGAAGTATGGTTAGAGAACCCATGCTTAATTGTTGAATAATGAGATGAACGTCAGTGAATTTTTTAGTGAAACTATCCTATATGGATATTTCTTGTCATTCCATTTCTGGTGGTATGTGGAACGTCACATAACTCCTCACGGTTTGAGAGTTATGGGCTTACGAAGTTGGAGGACCCTCATATGTCATCTAGAAGCCCCAAATGGTCAAAGTAGTCAAAGTGGTTTAAGAGATTTTAAAAGGTAAATAATAAAGTGAAGTGATGAGTGTAATATCATTCAAAGTGAATACAAAATGAATTAATTGAATAATAAATTTAATGGAGAAATTAGAAGTGGGTTAACCCTAAAATAAGGAAAGTGGGCAAAGTGACCTACAAGATGTTTTTAAGGAAGCTACTTGGAGAGTATAAATAAGAGGCAAGGCTCTCGCATTTAAGACACACTTGAGAATATTGAATACCTATAGGTGTTTGAGGTAACCAAAGGATATGTAATATGAATTTCTAAGGAAAGTGAAGAAAAGAAGGCCGGAATTCAAGGAAGGATAAATTCATTTGATGATTCTTTCTAAGGTATGTTTTTTTTAGGTCATCTCACCATTTTTGCAATAACATTTTTTCTAAAATGATTCAGACTGTGAAATTTCTATGCCATAGAGGAAACATATCCAAGTATCTGTGGTAAAAAATTCATATTGTGGGTCATTGTATTTGTGGAGTTACACTCCGTGGAAAATAGGGTTTGTGGCTAGTCCTGAAACTAGTCAAAACCAGGTGTTTCAGGTAAAAACGTCATAACTTCTTCATAACAGATCCAAATTTAGTAATACTAAGTGCTTTGTTTAGAGTACAATATTTAGTATTCTTTGTAATATATTCATATAAATGAAACAAATATTTCATGCAGGGCATGCTATACAATGTCGCTCTCTAGAATAAGCCATAATTCAACAAGGTGTGCCATTTTTGCCATAACTCCTTTTCTGAGAGGTTTCAAGTAGTGAAACCTGGAAGAATTGCATAAAACACATTGAGTAACATTTTGTATGAGATTCATATATTTATTCATTATAGGCACATAGTTATGATTATTTCAAGTTAGGGTTGTTGACTAATCCAAAACTAGTCTTGTGAGACTAAAGAAACGTTTGATGAAAATGCTAGTCTCTCATTGTTAAAGTTAAGGAAGGTTTGTAGGTATGTGATCATATACACCAAGTCTATTACAGATTTACAAATCATATTTGGATGATGAAATTGATGAGGCCTTTTGGTTGAGGTACAAGTTGGGTACATGGTTGAGACAAGTAGTTGATGATTTGGCACATACATGAGGTCTATAGTTGATGATGTTGGTGCATATTGATGAGTGATAGTTGATGAGTACTTGACACATGATTGGTACATACTTGGTACATGGTTGGTTGCACTTTTTTATGGTATATATTGATTACATATTGTTTGGTACAAGTTGGTGCATGGTTGTTGCACTTGTTTATGGTACAGGTTGATTATAGGTTGAGGTATAGGTTTATGCATGGTTGATGCATGGTTTAGGTTATTTGTATAGGTTGTTTGGTATAGGTTGATTGGTACAGGTTGATTGGTACAAGTTTACAACGATATATCTCATAGTGATAGTGTGACAATGGTTCCATCATTCTACTTCTACTTTAGGGTTGTTGGACTAGGCAAGGATAGGTGGTTGTAGCTGGAGAACATAGGGGGTTGTAGCCTCCTTCTGGTTGTAGCCAGAGAATCAGGGATTTGGATCTTCCCTCGAGTTTTAGTTTGAGAAACTAGGGGGTTGGAGCCTCCTTCCAGTTGCAGCTGGAAAACAAAATAAGTTGGTGCTTTCAATGAATGTAATTCTTCAAGACATATAAGATAAAGCATTCAGTGGTTTTCTCTCGATTTGGGTTTCCACGTAAAACATTGGTGTACTTTGTATGTGTGTGATTGTTCATTTCTTATTGTTCATTATTGGATAATAATTTTACATTGATATAACACTTGGATTATTTGGAGAAAAATGATTATAGTTATGTTATTACTAATTCACCCCCCCTCTTAGTGTTACACATTATTTTCGTCATCCCTATGACCATTAATGATGTAAACCTATCTATTGCCTTCAGAGGGGTCAGTGGCCTGAGTTCCTGAAGAGAGAAGGGAGAAGAACTTTTCCTGAGAAAAGAAGTTGCATTTTCCCTTGTAAAAACCATGTAAAAAAAGGAAGTTCGCAGGTTGCTATATAGGCATGGTGAGAGAATGTTTGATTCTCACAGGTTGCACCATAGCTAGGGTGCGAGATGTTTGCAGGTTGCTCTATAGGCGGGGTGCGAGAATGCCTACACGTGGGAAAAACAAGCATTTTATCGAATCTTCTAGAAGGGGGAGCTTCTATGGTGAGGTGGCATCCGAATGGTTTGGATCTTACTCGCTTTCATGATTTAGTGGGATCATCCTAACCTCCTCACCTTATCTTCTTAAACTTATAAAAGGAGAGGAGTTCTCATGGAGAAAGCTAGCTTTTGGTTGTCTTGGAATTATCAGCTTGGTTGGAGTGGCTTTGATATTTGCTTTGTCAATATAGATTGTGAGTAGCTATCATATCCATTCTCTCAGAATCCTTGGAGCAAAAAGTGTGTGGGGAACGAAGGACAGTTGGAAGGGACCTTACAACATCAAGGCCATGGTTGTAATATCTCTTTCACATTTAATATGATACAGTAATATGATTCTTTCCTATAAAGCTTGTTGTGTTTATTGTATGATTCCTTGATCACATACATAGGCTTATATTGAGTTTATTCTACTGTTATTACTTTGGCTGGTTGCAGTCTTTTACAGGTCCATCATTATATGAGCATTGGAACGGAGCTAGGATGGCAATGGAGAGAGGAAGCGACATTTAAACAGTATGTCACTCATCCCTCTTTAGTTATTAAATTCAATATCTAAAACTTAAGGAAAGCATCATGTTCTGGTGTGTTTTGTTCTAGATCTAGGTGGATCTAGGGAGATCAGTTAGTGTCCGCACCTACCGATTAGTCCGATAACAAAATTGGTGACTCCACTGGGGAAAAGATTGTTTCCTTGTTGGTCTAGTTTCCCTTGATTTGATTTCATGTTTTCTGGCCTTTGATTCTATGGGAGATCCATCCAAACTCTCTGGATCTGAAGGTTCACTCAAATTTAGTCCTTTTTCAATTTTTTTCTTATTTACAGGAATTCTCGCACTGTACCCTTTAGTGGCCTACGAGAAACACCTGACTTCGCACCCTGGTGTTAAGTACAGTGCGAACCCCTTGCAGTCAACCTTTGTTCAAACTGTGAGAATCTTTGATTCTCGCACTGTAATACACTGCCAGCCTGCAAACTTGTTTGTAAAAGATTTTGGATTGGGTCTTGTCATTTTTTGATGCCCAGTTTTTCTTTGAACAACTGGATTGAACTTTTGGAGCCTATATTGATCCGTTTACAGTCTTCTTGACATTCTTTGATTTTATTTTATCCATCTTTGCTTTGTTTGGTTTTGAAGGATTAGTCTCTTGCTTTGAGTGTCTTTAAATTACAAAGTATGTGTTTCCTTTAGAATTGTTTGGGGAAAGATCAGATTTCTTCTAAATAGTTCGCTTTAAAGGAGAACTTTTAATTTGGGTTTCTTTGTTTTAAGAAAGTTCATTATTGCTTTAAGTGAAATTTTTGAAACAAAAAGATTTAATTTCTTGCTTTGTATTAGATTGGGGGCATCCTTGCATTTGAAGTAGCGAAATTGCATGATTCTTGGCATTTTTTTAATCATGCATTGGTGTACAGTACCTTTTTCTCATTTCTTGAAAATATTGATATTGATGAGTTTTAATATTTTGGGACATTGTGTATATGGTAATGATAAGTGTTTTCTCCTTCTCGTAGCATAGATTTCATCGAAATGAAAAGATTGCATCTTCATCTATTTTCATAACTTTCGATTCGGTCAAAACACCATATTGTCCATGCCACTTTTCCTTTTGAGTAACAACAACCATAAAATAAAGCGCATATAAAAATTGATTAGACATTTTTATCTTTTTTGGTAGCAAACCTACATTAGATTAGTTGTAGGACTTTGGAATAGGTGTGAAAGATAACTTTCCAAAGTTGCAAACAAACATAGAATCTTGAGTTAGGGAGCAGTTAAATCCACTTATTACATTTTGTCCTGGGAAGCCCTTCTAACACAAGGGTCAATCACGAGGTCACATTGAGACTGACAGAGTTACTCACCCTGCTTTGTTGGTATTGGTGTAGAGGTTGCGCATATTATGGGGGTCTCTTGAGAGGTATACCCATAGTGACCAGTGGAAGCCTTTCGAGTTTATTTCAGGCTAGATACCCTGCCCTTGCACGTGGATCAGACTGTTGATTGTTTCCCCAGGAATCATTGTAGTAATTGGTAACCTTAGTGGCCTATCTCTCTAGGTTCTTTACACGAGGTGACTGTGGAGGGGCAAGTCTTCACGGTACCTGGAATCGACGTTGGCCAAACTCACTCGAGCTCCTTGGAGGGTATACCCATGATTATGCATGGGAGCTTGCACCAGGGTGTAAGTTCATTAAGAAGGTCGTCAATGTAACTCTTCCACCCATTCTATCTCAGCCCCTTCTTACATTGTTCCCATGACGTTGTATTTCATCACCAGCTAGTGTGTTCATTGTGAGAAGGTTTTGATTGCTTGCTTGCTTACTAGATTTTTATCGTGTGCTGTTTGTTTTCCTTAGTGGACTCTAGATTGGATTTTTATTTAATGGCGTCAGTTCCCGGAATGACCAATGAAGGAACCCCTGCTCCAGGGTAACCTTTTTTTTTTCCTTCTTACGGAAACATTGGTCCTCCTCACATCGCTACTTTGAGCCTTCCAGGTCTCACAATTGGATTACCGGTATGGTTGTTTTCCACTCAGGTAATCTCGAATGCAGTAAGTGCTTCGGTCGTAAGCACTTCCCCCCAAGAGCATCAACCTCATATTGATCCTTCACTATCTTCACTAGTAAGATCTTCTTCACCTTCTTTGCTTGCAAGGTTTCCTTCCATTTCATCTTCTTCATCGAGTGAAAGTTCTGAAGCTAGCAACCCGGTGAATAAGAAAAAGAAGAAAAGAAAGATTAAGAAGAAGAAAGATAAACAAGGGTCAAAACCTCCAACCACTATCAGACATGTTGGAAAACAACCAATTACTATTAATCATGTTGGGAGTGTTGATGATGTCAAGATCACCCAAACACCTCGTAAGCCCAAGTACCCTTGTAGGCTTTGTAAGGGTATCCATCTTCTTAAGGATTGCCCTGGTCTACCCAAGGTTATAGAAGTATGGTCTACACATCCTTGCCAACCCATGTCATTAGCCTCTAAACAACATGCTGACAACCCCCCGTCAACCAGTCATGATACGGTTGGGGAGAAGAAAAGAAGAGTCAAGTTCCCGTGCATGTTATGCAAAGGGATTCATCTCACTCACCTTTTCCCTTGTATGGATGAAGCCTCTAAATTACTGGAAGAAATGATCGTTTCACAACCTCAACTTCCAACTACTTACCGTAAGATTTATCTCAACCCTCCAATAGTTGATGGAATGATCACTTCGGTCCCTTCACCGGTCAATTCAGTTGATCATGTCGTCAATCTGGTGATGTCCTTACCTGCACCTATTGACAAAGTGGTTGATCCGATACCTTCCTCGGTCAATCTCACTCTCCCCTCAGAGAGTGAAACTAAAATGGTCGATCTAATCCCATTGTCGTTCGATCCCACTCTCCCACCAGAGGGTGAAACCCAAGAAGTCGATTCGTCTCCACCCATCGACCCCATTCTCCCCTTGGAGAATGAAACCAAAGTGGTCAATCTGATCTCATCGTCGGTTGGTCCTACTCTCCCGCTAGAGAGTAAACCTGATACTGCCCATGTTTTTCTCATTGATACAAAATCTCCCATGCCAAGGGGTGTTCCTCCTTCTCCCATAGAACCCCCTCCAAGTAATGAGGCCATTCATTTTGATTGGGGTGTGCTAACTGGACCTCATGTTCCCTCTCACATTCCTTTCCAGATTACAGTATAGGTTTGTGGTCGATATGTTCCTCAGACACTGATAGATGAAGGTGCATCCATTAGTATTTTGTCCTCTATTGCTTTGCGATCTTTAGGTTTTCCTCCACTTGCACCAGTTATGCAGAATCTGTTAGCTTTTAACAAAAGAACTAGTCAACCTTTAGGGACCCTTCCTCAGTTTCCTATAACTTTGGGAGGGAAAACTATCCTCATTGATGTCATGGTAGTCCAAGACCCCTTGGATTTTTCTTTACTCCTTGGGAAAGATTATGTCTATGCCATGAAACCTATTGTGTCTACTCTTTTTCGTGTGATATATTTCCCTCACGATGGTCGGGTTGTGACTGTTAATCAACTTTCATTCATTGACCCTGCATGGATTGCCTCCCTGAATGGTTCTTATATGCAGATGGTATCACCCCCACAACAGGTCAATTATGTGGCATTGTTGCCCATGGCTTCAAATTCTGATGACTTAGATCCAGTAGTTAACATGATGATTTCTTCAATAGGCTTGCTAGAGCTTGATCTCTTTACTCTTGTCACGACCCTCGACATGGTGTCCTTCCAGAGTGTGTTTCTTCCTTCCAGTGAAGACCTCTTGGAATCCATGACCAATTTTTGTCCCTTGACATGGTCTCCTTTCGGAGCATTGTCCTCTTGGTATCCATGATCAAGAAGACTTTGAGGATAGTTTTTGCATCTCTGAGGCAACCTCATTAAAAAATGAAACAGAGGTCTTTGAGCATGATTTTTTGATTTCAAGCTCATTAAAAAATGAAACCACTTCTGAGGATAGTTTTTCGTCTCCGTGGAAACCTCATTAAAAAATGAAACAGAGGTTATGAGCATAGTTCTTGTTTCTATGTCAAGCTCGTTAAAAAATGAAACAGTTTTCCCCCTTTTTGTTTGATTCAAGTCCTTCATCTAGTATTTGAAGCTTCATTTCCTCCGCCTTTGTCGTTGGATGAAACGAATCTTGGGGGGCGTTTTCTTATAGCCTTTGGACATCATGCTGAAGTTTGAGCCCCAAGATTAGTCTTTGTTCTTAAGATGGGGGCTAAGTACCAACCATGCGGTGGGAAGTTCAAGCATAGTTTCCTCTGGTTCAAGCTTGTGTAAAAATGAAACCAGGTTCAAGCATAGTTTTGTTTAGATTTTAATCTTGTGTAAAAATTAAAATCTATCCCAAGCATAGTTTGGTTTTGTTTTAAAGCTTGCGTAAAAATGAAAACAATCCCAAGATTAGTCTTTGTTCTTTCTCATGCTCGTAAATACATGATAATAAGTTACCAAGCTTAGTCTTTGTTCTTTCTCATGCTCATAAATCAATGAGAATGTAACCGAGTATAATTTTATCACTTTTTCGGACTCGTAAAGGTTATACGAAAAAGGAACCCACTGGATTTCCTTTTAAGCTCTTTTAAGACTCTCTAAACATGAAAAGATTGCTGAGAGACCTTGTTCTTTTCACACTTGATAAAGTATTTGAAGAAAATGTCTGTTGAGCGATAGTTTATCTCTTTTTCGGTCTCATCACACTACTTTATGAAAAAGGAACTGAGAGAGTTCTCTTTAAGTGTTATTCAGACTCTCTAAACATGAAAAACCCCTGAGTTTTCTTTCTTTAGACTCACTAAACAAACATTGAAAGTCCCATATGGGACCAGAGAGTTCTCTTTAAGTGTTTTTTAGACTCTCTAAACATGAAAAACCACTGAGTTTTCTTTCTTTAGACTCGTAAAACAAACATCGAAAGGCCTATATGGGAGTGAACCACTCCTTCCTAGGGTTCGTTAAACATACTCTGAGGGACTCGTCTGAAGGATCAGCTTAAATCGACAAGCATATGTTATCCTCCTCAAGCTTGTGTAAAAATAAAGAGGTACTCGCCAGAGATGGTGGGGGGAAATTTGGGAAAGAATTGTGTCTAAACCTGTACTTCATGGAAGACTCACTTTTGAACCTGATGCCCTTTCACTTGCCTCGTGTCTAGGTTGGAAAATCCACTTGTCTCCTGATCATACTCCTAAAAGATTACAAATTGGTTTGTGATCCTTGTTGTTGAGTCAGTATTTCCAAGATAATTGTTGTGTCGTCAATTTATTCAAAGAGAAGTTCAACCTGGAAAGCCTTCTATTGCGTCGACCATTTCTGCAGTCCTTAAGCCTTATGTTGCATCGGCCATCCCTGAGTCAGTTCTTAATCACTTGTTACTATGATCTACATGAAATCTTGTTACTTGTTTCATGTCATTGATGTGGGATACATTAAGGCCCTCCCGTGACAAGTCTTTTCCTGTCGACTTCAACTCATTATCCAGTAATTAGACTTAGAAACCAATTGGTACCTTGGAACTTGCATGCCTCAATGGCAGGTTTCCTCGCTTTTGACAGTGGGTTTTCATTATTGACCCCTGATCAGGAGATTTCACCGAGTGTTTGACTTCAGCTCATTTATTCACATTCATTGGATTGTACTAGTGTGCCTTGGGGGTCATTGACATTAATGGTGATTTCCCTCACGCTTGTTAATGGTATACACTAATGACCGGTAATCAAGTGGTTTCTACCATGTTCGACTTCAACACATGTATTCACATGGTTAGATTCATACTATAGAGTGGTGGAGATGAAGACCCTAGATATTTTCTGACAGATTCAGGTTGCATTGGAGTATACTCAGTGTATTGTTACATAAATCCACATTGTATGTCTGGTGGCTATGTTCAAATTTGAGTCTTTAACACATAGATCCACAGTGTATTTTTGGTGGCTATGTTCAGATTTGAGTCATAATGGTGTGGATCCACATTGTATGTTTGGTGGCCATGACCTATCTTACTTGACATGGATCTTTGCATGTCGGCATTTATGCTCTGAGTCATTTGTATTCTGAGTATGGGAATGCCTACCTCAATGATGATATATTATTGTAATGTATTTCCTTGTTTGTTGGCTGGTTTCCGACTGACTGTTCTTTGTTCCCTACACACACTCGACAAAGTATTTCAGCTATCACTCTGTTCTAACTTCATACTTTAGGGGGCTCTCTGTTACACATTATTTTCATCATCCTTATCAATTTTAATGATGTAAACCTATCTGTTTCCTTCAGAGGGCTCAGTGGCCTGAGTTCTTGAAGAGAGAAGGGAGAAGAACATTTCCTCAAAAAAGAAGTTGCATTTTCCCTTGAAAAAACCTTGTAAAAAAAGGAAGTTCACAGGTTTCTATATAGGCAGGGTGCGAGAATGCTTGATTCTCATAGGTTTCACCATAGCTAGGGTGCGAGATGTTCACAGGTTTCTCTATAGGCAAGGTGCGAGAATTCCTACACGTGGGAAAAACAAGCATTTTCTCAAATCTTCTAGAAGGGGAAGCTTCTATGGTGAGGTGGCATCCGAATGGTTTGGATCTTACTTGCATTCATGATTTAGTGGGATCATCCTAACCTCCTCACCTTATCCTCTTCAACTTATAAAAGGAGAGGAGTTCTCATGGAGAAAGCTAGCTTTTGGTTGGCTTGGAATTATCAGCTTGGTTGGAGTGGCTTTGAGATTTGCTTTGTCAAGATAGATTGTGAGTAGCTATCAGATCCATGGTCTCAGAGTCCTTGGAGCAAGAAGTGTGTGGGGAATGAAGGACAGTTGGAAGGGACCTTACAAAATCAAGGCCATGGTTGTAATATCTCTTTCACATTTAATATGATACAGTAATATGATTCTTTCCTATAAAGCTTGTTGTGTTTTATTGTATGATTCCTTGATCACATAGATAGGTTTATATTGAGTTTATGCTATTGCTATCACTTTGGATGGTTGCGTTCTTTTATAGGTCCATCATTATATGAGCATTGGAATGGATCTAGGATGGAGATGGTGAGAGGAAGTGACATTAGGCCACTCATCCCTCTTTAGCTAGTAAATTCAATATCTAAAACTTAAGGAAAGGGTCATGTTTTGGTGTGTTTTGTTCTAGATCTAGGTGGATCTAGGGAGATTAGTTAGTGTCCGCACCTATCGATTAGTCTTATAACTCTTAGTAATCCAACATATTAGTGTATCTGGGGTTTAGTTCTCATATTCAATATTTTCAAATCAAGATATTATATACTCGCCAAAGCATTACACTGCTCTGATAACTCACTTGTCAGGGAAGACCTAATATTTGATACCACATGGATTTAGGTTGGATAGGAGGGATCAAGTAGAAGATCAACAGTCGGTCATGAAATGAAAGACACTTCCACACTAATCCTAGTAGAAGAGAAGAATAATTTAATCAAGAAAGCAAATGACACAAGCAATAACACAGTATACCAATATTCTACCCTGGAAATCATTAACCTAGTAGTGCATTTATATTCTTCGTGGCCTTTTGTGCCTTCTCATATCCATTCCTTTATCTTTCCTCAAAGACCTTCATCGTTGAATCCTTCATCAAATTTTTCCAAAGTTGTGTGCTTTCTTCGCATAACTTCGTACACTCCTCATCCAGACTCTTAATTCTTTCTACTGAGGTTATGGTTGTTCTTTCTCTTTGTTCCTTTTCCTTAGGTGGTGTCCTCGACGTAGTGCATAATTCCAACTCCTAGATTCTAGTATGGAATCATTAAATGACCTCAATTATTTTTTATACATGTTCCTCTAGTGTGGCTACTACCACCATCGACAACTCTAGAAATTCATTATATAGTTTATGGACAGTCCTCTGTATCCTCTCTTCCTGTTGCTCGGCCTCATCATTCTCCTTCAATATCCTCTCTAATTTTTTCTCGGCCTCATCCTTCTCCTGCACAAATTTCATATAATCCTTGTGTAGTTATGCATTATCCATCATTACCTTAGCCAAGTCCTTTGACATTGACTTTATGTAGAATTGTATTTCCTGCACATCTATGGGCATCTATGAAATGACTAATTCTAGGTGACTTATTACTCGTGTCGGCTCCTACATATCTAGCACGGGGAACTCAATTGCATCTAGTGAGATCTTAAATACTTTATGCATTGCTATTATCTATTTCAAGTAAGAATTGGTGGCCTCTACTTTTCCATTCATGCATGTTGTTGGCCCTTCACCGAGTCTCTGTTCTAGCAATATCCTTATTGCCTCCACTAGTTGTTGTAATGTCATTAAATGTTATTGCATCTTATGGTGCAGTTCTTCTTATTTCTGCGATGTGTGTTGATCTACTTCTTAAATCTCATCCCTCACTTGGTAGTCGATCATATCCATATCATTGTCCGTTAAAGTGTAGATAGTTGGTCCTCTATAGGATTTCATCTTATTTCATGCAGATATTGTTGTCCCCTTACCCTTGTATTTCCTCTTTCCCCTTATGTTTGTTACTATCTTTTGTGTATCCCCTACATCATTGCCTTGTCCATTTCCTTGACCTTTTCCTTGGTATTCTTCTTCATTGTTAAGGTGATCCATATCTATTTCATTTATGAGAACCTTCTAGTCTGGTTCCCAATCCTGTATAATTAGTTGGATGTCTTCCTCTATGATTTTTTAATTTATATGGACCCATTCCTCTCTCGAGTCTTTCTTTGCTTGTATGTAGATGTGATGATAGTCTTCTTGGAATTGTGCAATCAATGTGTACCCCTCTACAAGTTGTGTTGAAATGCATGGTGTATTATGGATACATGTCCTAATCATTTCATTGTACAGAAAGAAATCAATGTTGGTATCTATCTATCTTCTCTTGTTCTTTGTGTACCACAAGTTTTGATACTAGGAAGCCAAGCAGGGCTTACCTCTTACACCCAGAAACTGCGCATCTTCTGGTTCATTCTAAACTGTGAACGTAATAATAATTATCAACCAATAATAATGAAATTACATGGCTCTATCTTGTGCTTCTTCACAATCGATGAGGAATTGGTTCAGTAGAAATGGGGCCCAGCTCATCGATACTCTTTCTACACACTTCTCAGCCGTAGTTATCATGCCTATGGGCACTTGGTATTTCTTGCATTTCCTCAACAACTTGAACACTAATGCTTGCATCGCAATTCTTATTGTTGGGTCATAGATACTTGGTACAGCCAACCCGCACACACCTCTGACTATGTGAAATTTCTCCCTCATGGCCTCTATAAAATCCCTATCACTCTTCTTGTCTGCAAACATCAAGGTTGGATTTTCCCCCTATTTCGGTAAGCTTTTGATTTGGACAATGAGATCTATGTCTATAGAGATTGTCCTATCCAACCATAAGTAACCGCCATGCACACAGGTTAGAAACATATTGACACATGCATTCACCTCTTGGCTCCTACTAAAGTGTGGAATGTCAAACATATTTAGTATGTCAGCTCATTCCAACCCTTTGGCCTATACCTTTGGCATAGGTATAGCCTGGTTTGTCACTAGATATATTCTTAGTTCCCAGTGTTTTCATGGTGCAAGTTCAAAGAACTTTGTTTTGTTTTTGATATCATGGTCCACATATTTAAGTTGTGGTACCTTACCTAACATATCCTCATCGATGATTACACCATTTTGGATGTCGGGCGTCACCAATGGATACATGTCATCTTTCTTCAACATCATTGGTTCTACATCATCCTTCCTCGGTGGAATGTAGTCCCTAGTCAACCTTACCTCTGATGATGATGCTTCTGCAGTCTCCTCAACCTCTACTATTGTTGTTTTTGTTTTCATTCAAGATTTATTTGGTACGAATGATACTACCTTTACTGTTGCCATCTATGTAATCTAGTTACTTGCAACAATCTCTTTGGCTCTATGGTTTTTCTCAAGATCTACAACATGGCTCTCGACTCTCTCTAACTTGTCTGCAACTCCAAATAAAAATAACCAATGTTTTTCGATACTCCATGGATTTTGTTCCCCTTCGCCAATTGTCCCTTTACTGTCTCACCCAAAGTAAATATCTAATCCCTTAGTACTATCCATTCAATAATTTCTTTAATGTTGCATTAATTCCAAATCCTTTGCTAGATTTTTTCTTCAATTTTCCAATCTGTCACGATCTCCGATGGCTTTTGTTATTTATGACTACGCATATTCGTGTTGCATTTTCACTATGGCTTTTGAACCGACATTTTTTCTTTTTAATGGTATTTATTTGTCCTCATCCACACAGTTTTTATGACTTATCTGTTCATCTACTACACAACTTTCACTTCTGCATGTAATTTACTTTCTTGTCACATTTTATTCCATCTGCGTGACACTCACTTATTCTGCACACTTACTCTCATTGTAACTTAATTTTTTTCTTGTTTTTCCTCTATTTTTCTTTTTCTTTTTCCCTTTGTCTTTTTTTTTTTCTTTGTATTTTGCCTACTATAACACACTACTATAGTAAAAAGGTTCTTGTGCAGGTCAGACTAGTGTGCAAGTGGCTAGTCATCCCTATATAGTTTCAGTCGACTTCCATTCACCATTCCTCCCAACACTTCTCCATTCAGAATTTCCAACTGCGCAACACCTACTTATGTGATCCATATTTTATGAGAAGAACGAAATGAATACATATTATTAACATATTATTAACACAAAATAACATAGATACAATAAAATTGGTTTTCTATTCAATAATGAAATAAGATGAAACTGTAAAATGCAGCGGAAACAAGCTTGCTGAAATAGTGGTGGCTTATCTCTGAGAAGCGACGTGACGATTGTGCTCATTTGCAAGAAGATCATTACAATGAGGCTCTGAAGGTATTTTATAATAAACAAGAATGCAAAAAATCCTAGACATCCAAAAACCTAACCCTAGGAGATGAAGTGCCAAAATTCATGTGGGCCCCATTTGGGTAAGTTAGTACATTAACTTCCTGAGGTCGTAACTTTTGCATACGATCTTCGTTTTAGGTGTATGATAGCCTGTTGGAAAGGTATCACCAAGGAGATTCATTTTGAGGCCTCAATTATTCCTTTGGCTATATATGAGTTGGGAAAATCCCGAAAAACCTTCATTTATGCCGTCAAAATGGCCCCGGAAGTGAAAACTGCTAAAAATAGTAAATTGCCAAAATTGCCACAAAACTGTTTTGAGCCATTTGGAAAAGGTGGGTGGCCACCGATATCCATATGGATAAATCCTCCATCCTTAGGAAGCAATGTTCTCCATTTCATTGACTTCCCTCATCATATGAGGAAATTTCTGCTGAATTTGGCCTCGGGTGAGCCACTCGCCTTGGTGCAGGAGCTGCCCTGCTTTGACGACTCGATAAATATGGATCCTTTGTTGTCAGGTTCCCTTAATTTATGTGTCCACAATATGATCACCAGATCCCTATTGGATGCAATCTGGGTTGAGCTGTATTGGTGTGAGCTGTTCTGCTACGTCTGAGGTGTCCAATAATGGTGGGAAATAAGGGCGAAGGAGATCCACGTTGAACACTGGGTGCAGGCCAAGGAAAGGAGGAATGTTGAGCTCAAAATCATTATCCCCCATGACCTTGGTGATGGTGTATGACCCATAATGGAGTGGGAAAATCTTACGATGGGGTCGTGTAAGGATTTCTTTCTGTAATTGCAACCAAACTTTGTCTCCCACCTAAAACTTATGTGGCACCCGATGTCAATCATGGCGCTGTTTGTACTTGTCATTAGACTTTTGTAGGATATCCTAAACCTGTTATCGAATGTGTTGGATCCACTCAATGAACCAGGTGTCTTTGTCAACTTCAGTTGGAACGGGATATGAGTTGGCCGAGGTGACCGCAAGGGGAAGTGAAACATCTATGGGACCCAATGGTTGGAATCCCAACCCCACCTGAAAGGGGCTGTGGTCGATTGAGCTATACAGAGCTCAGTTGTAGCTATGATGGACATAGGGAAGGCTCTAATCCCATGTGTGAGGGTGATTTGAATTATACATGTGAAGGATATGCACAACCATTCAATTTACAACCTCGGTTTAGCCATCTGTCTGGGGGTGGAAGGCCATGGATTTGGTTATCTTGGTGTCTAGTAGTGACCAGAGGCTCGACTAGAATGTGCTGAGAAATTGACTATACCTATCTGATACAATGGTTTGTGGGAGTCCAAAATGTACCCAAACCTATTCAAAGAAGAGCTTGGTAGTGGCCTCTATTACCCATGATTTTGGTCATCATGATGGTGTATTGATGATGGTGTACTTAGGCTCCTCATAAGAACTTTCTCCTAAGAAAATTGACATTCATATCTTCCCAGAAAACATACTTTTGAAGAGAGTTCGCAGGTTGCTAATATACCAGGGTGAGAGAATGACCCATTCTTGCAGGCTGCCTTAAGCTAGGGTGCAAACTTCTCGCACTGTGCTACATAGCTAGGGTGTGAACTTGCTCTAAAGCTTGGAAAAAGATGGATTCGCGATGGTTCTAGAAGGGAATCTTCTAGAAGAATGGGTTGGCATTTGAATGGTTATCCTTGTACTAGTTTCCCTGATATTGTGGGATCATTATTATCCAAGTAACCATCTCATTCTCTCCTATATATTGAGGGAATTCTCATGGAAAAGGTTAAGAAAGATTCATTGGATAATTGGTGACAGAATTATGTGGAGTTAGCTTGAACAAGAGCTTGGAGGATATAGCAAGTCTATCAAGAGGATTTGATCTTCTTCATACAAGGATTGAGCAAGTGTGTGTGTTGGAGACAAGAGTCACTAAAAGGAAGCTTGCGACATCAAGGCGATCAGGTTGTAATCTTCTACTTTCAATTAATATTATACAGTGGCATGTCCTTTTCCCATAAGGCTATTCTCACTTTATTGTGTAATTCCTTGATCATACACATAAGTTGACACTTGAATATATTTTGCTATCTTCACTTTGGGTGGTTTGTGTTGTCTTGGTCTTGACCTCACGAGAGCACTGGAGCAAAGTGGGAGCAATAGAGACCCTAGAAAGCGATACAAAGGTATGTTACTTGTTCCTTCCTACTAGATAATTCAATGGTCAAAACTTAGGGAAAGAGTCATGTCCTGTCCTATTTTGTTCTAGATCCAGGTGGATCTAGGGAGATCTGTTAGTGTCTGCACCTACTGATTAGTCTGATAAAAAAATTGGTGAATCCACTGGGGAGATAACCCATTTTCTTTGTGGTTTTTGGTATTTTTCCTTGTCCATTTTCTCTTGCCTTACCTTTCTCCATTCATATCAATCTCTGAGTCTTCAGGATACCCTGATAGACCCTCTGGGCCTAGAGGCCTCTTCAAATTTTGTGTCTTTTTCCAAAAATTTGATTAGTTTAAGACATTCTTGCACTGCACTCCACAGTGGCCTGTGAGAATATGTTGAGTTCACACCCTACTTTTAGGTTCAGTGTGAGGTTCTTGCACTCTACTCAAAACTCACCTACGAGAATGACCTATTCTCGCACTGTGTAATACTCTCAGCCTGGGAACCCATTTTTTCAAAATTTTTACTTTAAGACTTTGGCATGATCAACTTCTCAGATCAGTATAGCTGCCTAATAAGAGCTTCTTGGACTATTGGTTGATGTTTTATTGTCTTTGTTCTTGTGCACGAACATTCTTAGGAAATGAAGACTCTTCTTGTCCATTTTTCTTGACTTTCGTTTCTTGACTTTTCTCTGCAAAGATATACTCTCTAATTTTGGAATCTAAGTGTGCTTGTTTGGTTAAGAACCGTTGATCGATTGAAATTCGAGCTTCTTTGTCTTTATCATTTTCTCATTATTTGAAAGATCACTTTTCTCATGCAATTGAAAAGACTAGTTTGGTTTTCTTGTTATTTTTGTTTCCATTGAAATATTTGTTTGGGTTTGTGTTTATCGCTCGTTCATTAACTTTTGGTTTTCTGCACTCTCACCATCATGGTGTAGGTCCTTTTTGAAAAGTGAACAAATTTTTTCTTTCAAAAGAATTTTCATTTCTGAAAGTATTGAAAATCAATTGTTGAAATTATTGAAAAAGAAACAATAGAAAATTGTTATTTTTGCGCGATTTGTTGCAATTGCATTTTAAAGGAAATTGTGTCTTGTAGTTCAAGTTTGATCCGGAAAACTTCTCTTTCCCTCCTGTACATAGGATTCATTGAATGAAAATTGATATATATTTCATTATTATCCATGCATCATTGGGTTAGAGTCTTATACAACATCAATTTCATCTCCGATTCCTTTGAGTAACAACAGCCCTTAATAACACTGTGCAATTGTAAAATTTAACTAGTAACTCTTTTCTAGGGCTCTATCACACCAACATTTAGCTAGGCTAGCGCTTTGGAATAGGAAGAGAGATACAGTCTCCAAAGCACAAAACACACAATAGAATATTGTGTTAAGGAGTGTTAAATTCCATTTGCAACATCTTGTCCTAGGAAGCCCTTCTCACACAAGGGTCAAACACGAGGTCGCATTGATATTGACAGAGTTACTCACCCTTCTTTGCTGATATCAGTGTAGAGATTGCATGTATTATGGGGATCACATGGAAGTATACCCACAATGATGAGTGGAAGCCTTTTGAGTTGATTTCAGGCTAGATACCCTGCCCTTGCGTGTGGATCGGACTGCCGACTGTCCCCCCAGGCTTTATTGTTGTCAGTGGTAACCTTAGCGACCTATCATTCTAGGGTCTTAATCAAGGTGACTGTGAAGGGGAAAGTCTTCATGGTACCTAGAATCGACCTTGGCCAAACTCACTCGAGCTCCTTGGAGGGTATACCCACGATTATGTGTGGGAGCTTGCACCAGGGTGTAAGTCCGTTAAGAAGGTTGTTAGCGTAAATTTTCCACCCTAGCCCAGCCCCTTCTCGTCTCGTTGTTGTGACATTAGATTTCATGACCAATTAGTGGCTTCGGAATTAGAAGCTCCTGTTTGCTTGGTGTTGCTTCCTAGATTTTTTTTACTAGCACGTGTTGTTTGTTTACCATAGTTGACCATAAGATTTTATTCGTGAAGTTTGTCACACGATTACAATAGCTCCTCCACGTCATTCACATAGAATGCAGGGTTTATCTCTAGAGCATTTGGAAGGTTCTCAACCCTTCCCTACAAGTTCACCCGAGGGCTCTCCTCAGTGGAGTGAAGTCCCAGATGTCACCACACCACAAGTGGAATGAACAGACTCTCTCAAACATTTTCGAATCACCAATACTCGAGAGGACTTTCAACTTCACCCTAAATCTGAGTGACC
This sequence comes from Picea mariana, assembly GCA_032191745.1. NCBI lineage: Eukaryota > Viridiplantae > Streptophyta > Pinopsida > Pinales > Pinaceae > Picea > Picea mariana. Next base: position 60,326 of record JASDQU010438620.1, read on the forward strand.
ATTTATGAGACTGAATTCTTCCGGAGACTTAGTTGTTATGTCTTCTGGATCACCGGTTGGACCCTTTCTAGGCATTGAAGGCCAAGATCTTTTTTGGTCTATGGTTGTTTTTCGACGGGACCTTTTTGGTCCAGGCTCACCTGTAATTTCCAAAATCACCCCACCTATGATTTCTGAAATCTCTAGTCCAGAGACAGTATCGTTTACTACCGCCTATCACTTTACCATCCCTATCAAAATGGCCCATGACACGGATACTACGAGTGTTCCAAATGGGTTTACTACGGTTAGTCTCACTCCCATCAGTACACCGTGTATGCCCAACGTCACTCTGACACTACCACCTGGATACCATGCGTTGAATGCTTCCATTCCCACTCCTATGCAAACCCCATCCGGCTCTCCTGGTGGTACTTCTTCTTCTGGGCACTCTCTTCTCGGTTTTATTCCAACACTCCCTCAATTTCCTTTTGGAGGACCTTCCTCATATTCTACTGGCAGTCTTAATCCTAGTGTCATTATTCTGTAATTCGCACCAAATTACTAGATTCCCGTTGGTGGACAATTTCACCAAGGTGGCATGAATCAACCCCCTCTCAGTGGGCAAATTCATATTGGCATGCAAATTCCAATTGGAACACAACCCCCAATTGGAACACCGCCCCTAATTGGGACACCACCTTCGATAGGAGGACTGACCCCACCTTATGGACAAAACATACCTCCGTCCTTTGCCCAGTATTGGAATCAGTTGATACAACATCCTCCTCAATCGACTGGGGGTCAACAGTTTCCAGCTACATCTGTAATACACCCTAGTATGGGCCAACCTTATCTAGGTTCGTTCAATCCTATTTGGGGCTTGACTGCTCAAACTCACGTCCCTGTTCTAGGGTACAATCCCATGAGCTACTATCCTCTTCAACCACCGTTGAATATGCCAAGGTATTCACATTATATGTAGACTACCTATGATCCTACTGGTTTCCTAATGGGGCTTCCTCCCCAAAGCCACCAGTACCCGCAGGTGAATCAACAGTTACCCTTTTTGGCCACTTTGGATCTTCCAGATTTGTTAAGGATTTTAAATGATCCAATTCGTCACTCTCCCCAATGGCCTGCTATACCATCCAAACTACCATCGGACATTCCTAATTTCGATGAAAAAGTGAGAGATGGCCTGAACAATCACATTATGACTTTTCACCTATGGTGTTCATCCAACTCATTGATGGATGACTCTATTCGTTTATGTATTTTTCAATGAACCCTCATAGGTTTTGCTACGAAGTGGTATATAGAATTAACACAAGGTTTCTTCTCTGACTTCAACACCCTAGCTATGGATTTCCTCACACACTACCAGTTACTGATTCGTTATGACACGGGGACCGAGATTTTGACTTCTTTCAAACAAAACAAAGCCACTCATGTACCCAATCACATTGATGAGTGGCGACAGAGACGACATCTCATTAAACTCGAACTCCTCTATCAGTTGCTATAAGAATGGTTCACAAATCATTTGTGAATGACATTAGTCATGACATTGCCATGGCTTGAGTAGTCACGGAAGAGTAGTCCATAAGTCGTTCTCAATACCTTGACCTCGTTTACTCACAAACATGTACCCTTTATGATTTACTACCTGACTTACCTCGTGCTTCCACTTCCACCACATCAACTACTCCAACTGCTTCACACGTAGCCAATGGTGTGATTGGCACTTTCCAGGCCCAACCACATTCCGTCTCAAGCACCGACCCCAAACCTACTTCTTCTAATGTTCAAAATGCTCCGTCTCCTACCCCTCCCACCAGCAAGACTTTTGAGGTAAATGCAATTCAATCTACCCCAGCCGGTAAAACCAAATCCAAAAATGGAAGGGGTAAGAATAAGGAGGACAAAAATACTTCTCAAGCAGAGTGAACAAAAACTACACCTGTTGACAATCAGGATAAGCTCAAACCTCGATACCCTTGTCTTATCTGTGGTGATGATCACTACACAAAGGATTGTCCACAACGCGCTGAGGTCACTAAGTTCCTTCAAGGAGCTCCAAAAATGCCTACTCCAACCATTTTGTCCCAACCCTTCCCGTCTCAACAACAAGCTCAGTTGGTCATTCATGACCAACCCTCATCTTCTACTACATCCTATGTATTGATGTGTATTGGCGATTCCAAGAAGAGTAACGTTGCACTCACTACTTGAGCCAAAGATTATTCTCCCTCGAAAGAGAAGGTTGATGATCTACCTCCTTCCTCAGTACAAACCTCTCTCACGACTCCACCTACCAACGATCCTCTTCATCTCAAACGACCAAGTCTCGACACAATTCTTTGACCCCCCCCAAAGTGCATCGTTCAGAAATCAGCTTTCAATCCTCATGCTCATGCTGCCCAAAACTACAACATTGTTGAAGATCTAGCCCAAGCACCTTATGCGATGTCATCCCTCAAAGTCCTTAAAAGTTGTCCCACACAATGGAAGGCATTGTTGAAAGATATCTGTGGAATCGACCTGACGAATACGAATTTAATAATCTTTGACTTGGAAGATCACATTCCAAGGTTACCTCCTCAACTCGCATTCCAGATCCAAGTGATTGTCTCTGAAAAAAACATTTGTCGAACTGTTATCAATGAGGGTGCCCCGACGTGTGTCATGTCTCTTGCTTGCTGGAAAGCCATTGGCTCTCCCTCTTTGAACGAATCCCAGAACACTCTCAAAGCCTTCAATGGATTTGGTTTTAAGCCCTAAGGTGTCCTTCCTTCATTGCCCATCACGTTAGAAGGAAAAATGGTCCAAGTCAAAGTGGAAGTCTTTGACGCTCCCCTTGATTACAATCTTTTGCTTGGTTGTAGCTGGATCGATTCCATGCGTGCAGTTGTGTCGACCCTTTTCCATGTGGTACATTTCCCACATCAAGGAAAGGTCGTCACCGTCTATCAACTATCCTTCTTTAATTTTGATTCTCGTACTGGCAACATACTGTTCATCGCTAAAACCCCATCGAGTTATGAGAACATCGATGTAGGCCTTCTTAAAGACTTTTCATTAATGGGTACTTTCCCCATTCCATCACCCGATGTTCCACGCTCCTCCATTGCTTCAATCAAAATGATCTCCACCTCGATTCACGAACTTCCTATGTCTCATGAACCCTGGATAGTACCTGACCCAGGAGATCATCTTCATTATGGTGATGAAATGTCATTAAGTCCAGTTGAATCCACCTATCAGGCCATTCAATCGGTAACCCCTTCTACCCCCTCTCTTGGTGAGTTATCTCTAGATCCTTTCCATGTCATTTTTCCCACAGACAAGATGAACATGTCTGTCATGGAAGACACCCCTTGGGATGATGGACATCATCATTACATCCTCTCTCTGGAGCAACATACCATTGCGAACTACCAATGGATCTTGACCCCGTCAACCTTTGTTGTCATTTTCACCGTTCCTGTGTCTACACATGATGTGTTTTTTGAAGGGAACTTAAGCAATATCTCGCCCACTATTCCCCTTGACATATCTGTCAAACCTGGGATTGTCAAAAATGTCCATATCAGATATTCATGTTCTTCTGATGAAATCGTCACCTACACATCCCTTTTTAAAGAGTTTCGTGACATCTTCGCCTGGAGCTATGAAGAAATGTCAAGTATCGACCCTGAGATTGTGATACATGAGATCAAGACATAGCCCGATGCTAAACTCGTCTGACAACGCCTTCATCTAGTTCACCCACATAAAGCGGCTGCTATCAAGCTCGAAGTCGAGAAACTTATTAAAGTTGGCTTTATTTATCCGGTGGCTCTCATAGACTAGGTTTCCAATATTGTCCTGATCGACAAGAAACAAGGCACAATTCATGTATGCATTGATTATAGGGATATCAACAAAGCTTGTCCCAAAGACAACTTTCATACCCCCTTCGTCGATCAGATTGTCGACGATTGTGGCGAAAGTGAAATCTTCTCTCTAATGGATGGTTTCTCTGGGTATAATCAAATCAACATTGTTCTAGAGGATTAACATAAGACTGCTTTTATTTGTCCTAGGGGTACTTTTGCCTATAGGAAAATCCCTTTCGGTCTCAAGAACGATGGCGCAACTTTTCAACGTGCTATGTCTTATGCTTTCCATGATATCAAGCACACCGTTCAACCATATCTGGATAGTTTACCCGCTCACTCAATGCCCCGAGTCAATCACCCAACCCACCTCCGATCCATTTGCGTTCGATGTCGGTTCTACCATATACGTTTGAATCCTCATAAGTGCATTTTCTACGTGGAGTCCGTCCGCCTTATAGGTTTTATCATTTCACGTCAAGGGATCAGGGTGGATCCTTTAAAGGTTGAGGTGATCCTTAATCTCCTTCCCCCTTCTACACTTCGCCAGTTACAAAGTTTGGAGGGGAAAGAAAACTTTCTTCATCGTTTTATCCCAAATTATGTTGATATAACTCGTGTATTTACGCGGTTACTAAAAAAGGGGTCTGAGTTCGTATGGGATACCATCGCCAACAATGCTTTCAAAGATTTGAAATTATCCCTAACATGTGCTCCGCTTCTCTTTCCCCCCGATTATAGTTTGTATTATCTCCTCTACCTCACTGCCTCGGATTACACCATTAGCATGGTTCTCATCCAAGAGGATGATGCTAACGACGAACATGTTATTTACTACTTGATTTGAAGTCTAACGCCTACTGAAATCAAGTATTTACATGTCAAAAAACTGGCCTTGGCTTCCATCCAAGTCGTCCAATGCTTCTGGCACTATATCCTCTCATGCAAGACTACAGTGATTTATAATTGCAACCCTATGAAACACATTCTCACACATCAATTTCTAGGGGGAAAATACTCGAAATGGATTGTGATACTCCAGGAGTTTGACTTGGAATTCGAACGCGCCAAGTCCAAGAAGTCCTTAGTATTTGCTGAGTTGATATGCGACTTTCCCTATTCTGAAATGAAAAATGTAGCAGCTGATTCATTACCTGATCAATCCCTTTTCCTCATCAGCACTGATTATCTTTGGTATGGCGATATCATTATATATCTCCAAACCCAGACCTTTCGGACAACTTTTTCTAGTACTGACCAACGTCGAATACGATACCAAGCTCGTCAATATATTATGTTTGGGGATACTCTTTATCGTCACAGGATTGACTCTATTTTTTGATGCTGCCTCACATTTGACGAGGCCGAGAGAGCTCTGAATGATTGCCATTCTAGAGCCTGTGGTGGTCATATGTCTGGTTATGATATTGCCCAAAAGATCTTATGTGCAGGGTATTTTTGGTCTTCTTTATTTAACGATTGCATCATCGCCATTCAAAAATTCCATGCTTGCCAGACCTATAATCAAAAGATACGGTCACATCCTGCTCTTCACCCTATGGTATCCATTGGTCCCTTTGAGAAATGGAGCATCAATTTCATGACATGTAACCCTCACTCGGCCGGGGGGCATGGATACATTATTGTAGCCATCGATTACTTTACGAAATGGGCCGAGGCGATGCCGACATTAGACAACACTAGAAATACCACAACATTATTCATTTTTAATCATATCATAGCTCATTTTGGTGTTCCCCAAGATATCGTCACTGATCACAGTAGCCACTTTAGAAACTTCATGATGTCTGAACTTACTGAAAATTTGAGTCTTCACCATGAAAACTCAATGCCCTATTACCCACAAGCCAATGGCCAAGTCGAAGCAATTAACAAAGTTCTCATAACTATGCTCCGACGAATGATAGGGATTCATAAAACAAGTTGGCACACAATGTTGTTTCGGCATTGTGGGCTTACCGGACCTACTGGGTTTACACCTTTTCGGTTAGTCTATGGTTTGGAATCCATTCTCCTGATTGAATGCGAGATACACTCTTTAAAACTAGTTGTTGAACTCCTACCAAACACTTATGTTGAGGAAGAACGTCTATTGTATCTTATGCGATTAGATGAAACTCAACATGATGCTACCCTAGTCATAGAAGCTCAGAAATAACATGTCAAGGCCCAATACGACAAACATGTCAAGCCTCACGTTTTCTCCGAAGGAGATCTTGTTCTCCTCTATGAACAAGATCGAGATATGCTAAGAGCTGGAAAATTCGAAGCCATGTGGCGAGGTCCTTATATCGTTCGACGAGTTTTGGAAAAATGGGATTATGAGTTAGCAGATTACGATGGTATCCCTTTGAGTGAACCCAGGAATGGGTTGTACTTGAAGAACTGCTATACATAAAATCATCTGTGCACGAGTACTTGTATTTTTATTGTATCATACTTCTTGTGTGTTACTATAGCTTGCTTTTGTCGTTATCTAGTCTCTGCCCTTATGTGACATTGTGTTTAATTTCCATATGTCAGAGTCTTTGCTACACTACATTGGCTTCATTGATGGCGCTAGCCGTAGTACTGAGTACCTTGCTTCTGCTGCATGGGAAATTTACGCCCCTACAGGCGAACTTGTCTCCTTATGAGTTGTTTGTCTCGACCGTGCGACGAACAAATTTTACAGAGCATAGCGTCGTTATCAAATTTTTGATTGATGCTATCTTGCTGAAAATCCATCATTTGGTTGTGTGAATCGATTTGCAGCTTGTAGTACTATAGTTAAGTAATGTCTATACTATTCGAAGTCCTACTTTGTTATGGGTGTATTTGCGAGTTCACCTCTTGGAACGTTATTTTGATTATATTGAATATCAACATATTCCTAGATGTATAAATACATTAACTGATGCATTGACTAACTATGTATTAGATAGACATTTGGATCATTTATAAATCAATCACATCAATTTTCACACAACACAAGATAAACCGGTAGAAGCCGTCTGTATATATAACGATCAAAAGAGTTTTTTACAAAAGGTTTTTTGTGAAGACCAAAATGTCCAAAATTGAAGCTCATAGCTTCTACAAAGTGACGTCATGGATGAAGTTCATGGTAACACATGACTGCCCGGGCAACCCTACGGAGTAGTCGACCAATGGACTCTGACACTCCTACTGTGTGACGCTGATAACGTCATGGAACCTCTCCAAGAGGCATGTCTGGAATATTTGTTGTAAAACCCTCTAGGTTTTGTTCCACTACTTGATAATCCTCGACATCCCATTTTGGCACTAGTGCTACCTCTCCTCACCACTGAATGGAAGAAGTACCAGGAGGTCAGTAAGGTCCCACATTTGTGTCATCAAAAACGAATTTTGAATTCATTCTTTGGAAGAACATATAAAAAACATTTGAATATGATAAAATTCACAAAAACATTTAAAAAGAAAAAAATGTGTACTTCTTACCAAGTTCCCCCCACTAAGCATCCTCTGGTAGGACTAAAKCTGGATCTACTTGGAAATCCAACCCAACATAAGCATAGTCATCGACCATCAACATCTATGGTCGTAGCCAATCGAAGAAGGTATCATCATACTTGATAATTGGTCTAGCTACGTGTCGAKCCATGAGCTAACACCATCTCAGCATTCTTGGATCCCTGGGAGCGGGTAAATTCCACTCAACCTGCAACCTTAGTAATGGAACCCTCTCCAGAAAGAAGGACACTAACAAATACCCATACCCGAATTTCTTCAGGTTGCCTCATCTACATTTGGTTAACTGCTTTTTCATGCTACGAAGCACAACATCTGCCCAGTTAAAAACCCTAGGTTCAATACACTCTATGGAATACTGAAAGTAACTCTATAGCGCCATGTGAGGAGCAGAACTCCCAGCCATCCAAGCAATGGTGAACAAGATAGTACGGAGGGTCAAATCTCATACTCCTCAAATAGCTACTTTCCCTTTCTTCCTCTTTGCCTCAAGAACATAGTGTAAGTGACAGTACTCACTCATGGGCAGCCCACCACCTTTGCTACCAATCAGGCTCAAGTGGTACCCACGTTGTGACAGTCCAATTAAGAAGTAAATGTCCTCAACATCTAAGGACAATGTGTGGACCCCTACATGAAATACCTGCTGATCGGGATCCTACATATGCACAAGGTACTCTAATAACCTGATTTGGGCCCTCATGCCCAGGATACGAAAGTACTTCAGAAGACCACAGTTCGTCAAAGCAGCAATAGTGGGCAGATGATTTCCGGAAATGGAATTATCTTCTTCGTGCTCCCTTTCACGCCATTCAAGAACAATTTTGATGGCCAAATACCTGCATAATAAATACAAGAAGAAGATTAATAACTCTATTCACAAATTGGTTTTCTTTCATTGAGAAAAAATTCAAAAAAATTTCATGCTTTGTGGTTCTCGTAGGTGCCCTTTAGGCACAATGTGAAGTTTTCGCAGGCTACTGTGGGCTCACCTGCGAGAATGACCCATTCTCGCAAGTCCTGTGCAGTTCACCTATGAGAATGGTTGAGCACCATGATAACCCCTAAAACAAACTCAAAATGATAGTTTTTACCAATGAAAATGAAAAATTAAACCATGAAAGAGTAGAGGACAAAGAGCGTACCTCACTGTTGCTAACGGCTCGTCGAATGTATGCTCGTAACTCCCACAATCTAACGTCAAAATTCGAGGGTAAAAGAGGGTTTTTTGGGCTCAAATAGTGGTAAAGTGAAAATGATATGGTAAAAAGAGTTTTTATTCCTTTATATTTAGTTTTACCATGTTATTTGAATTTTTTATAATTATTTATTTATTAAAACCTAAACCCTAATACCCTTTTGAGTGTAACTTTTGCAGGCGTAATGGCTTCAATGTTCATATACAGGAATGCAGACATAATTTTTCTTTTTCATCGCATGTTTTGATTGTTTTTTATAGTTTTTGTATAAAACCTCGAGCTTGGTCTTTGTCCTTTCTCATGCTCGAAAATACATGAGAACGCGATCAAGCATACTTTTATCACTCTTTCGGGCTCAACAAGGTTATACGAAAAATGAACCCCCTTGGAGTCCTCTTTAAGCTCTTTTCAGACTCTCTAAACATGAAAAGATAGCCAAGCAACCTTGCTATTTTCACGCTCGATAAAGTATTTGAAGAAACCGTCTGGTGGGCGATAATTTATCTCTTTTTTGTTCTCATCAGACTATTTTACGAAAAAGGAATCGAGAGAGTTCTCTTTTAAATTTTTTTATAGACTCTATAATCATGAAAAACCTTCTATTTTTCTATCTTTGGACTCATTAAACAAACATCAAAAGACCTGTAATGGGACCGAAACACTACTTCCTAGGGTTCGTTAAACATACTTCGAAGGACTTATTCAAAGGATAAGCTTATCTCAATAAGAATATGTTATCCTCCTCAAGCTTGCGTAAAAATAAAGAGGTACTCACCAGAAATGGTGGGGGAAAATTTGGGAAAGGGATATGTTATCATCTTCATATTGATTGGCAATAAGTGTCGCTCTTTAACATGACACCCCCTATTCATTATTTGAAGCCGGTTTGGGAAATCCATTTGTCTCTCATTTGATTTGCTACAAGGTCATTCCTTGTGTTGTCTTTGAGTTAATGTTGCCAAATCATTGGTCGTGTCATTCATATGTTCAAGAGAATTTCATCCAAAACCTCTATTGAGTCATCCATCTGCAGTTGTCCATTCTCTCCGTGTCATCCTTTCCTGTGTCCAGTCCAACTTACATCATACTCTATTTCACCTTCAAAATCTGTTACTCATTTCATGTCATTGATGAGGGATACATCAAGGCCCTCCTGTGACGAGTTTTGTTCCATCGACTTCAGCTCATTATCTGGAAACAAGACTTAGAAATTCTTTGGTACCTTGGAGCTTGCATGCCTCAATGGCAGGTTTCCTCGCTTTTGACAGTGGGTTTACATCATTGACCCCTGATCAAAAGATTCCATCGGATGTTCAACTTCAACTCATTCATTCACATTCAAAGGATTGTACTAGAGTACATTGGGAGTCATTGACATTAATGGTGATTTCCCTCGCACTTGTTAACAGTTTCATCAATGACTGGTAATAAAGTGGTTTCTACCATGTTCGACTTCAACACATGTAATTACATGGTTAGATTCGTACTTTTGAGCGGCGATATTGAAGAACCTAGATATCATCTCTTTGTCCAAGCTGCGATGGAATATGTATAATTTGTGACACATAGATCCACTTTGTATGTCTCATGGCTATGTCGTCTTAATTTGAATTTTCTCGCATAGATCCATAGTGTATTCCTAGTGGCTATGCTATATTTTGACGGCATAGATCCACAATGTATGATTGGTGGCCATGACCTATGTCTACAATGTCATATGTCTATGATCTGAGTATGGGAATGCCTACCTCAGAATTAATATATATGATATTCTACAGATGCTTTGTTCATTGCAGGTTTCTGATTAGGTACCTTACCTAACATATCCTCATCGATGATTACACCATTTGGGATGTCCGACGTCACCAATGGATACATGTCATATTTCTTCAACATCATTGGTTCTGCATCATCCTTCTTCAGTGGAATGTAGTCCCTAGTCAACCTTACCTCTCATGATGATGCTTCTGCAGTCTCCTCAACCTCTACTATTGTTGTTTTTGTTCTCATTCGGGATTTATTTGGTATGAATGCTACTACCTTTAGTGGTTCCATATCTGTAATCTAGTTACTTGTGACAATTTCTTTGGCTCTATGGTTTTTCTCAAGATCTACAACATGGCTCTCGACTCTCTCTAACTTTTCTGCAACTCACAATAAAAATAACCAATGTTTTTCGATCCTCCATGGCTTTTGTTCCCCTTCGCCAGTTGTCCCTTTACCATCTCTTTAATGGTCTTTATCTATCCTCATCCACACACTTTTTCTGACTTATCTGTTCATCTACTGCACAACTTTCATTTCTACATGTAATTTACTTTCTTTGCGCATTTTATTCCATGTGCGTGACACTCACTTATTCTGCACACTTACTCTCATTGTAACTTAATTTTTTTCTTGTTTTTCCTCTATTTTTCTTTTTCTTTTTCCCTTTGTATTTGTTTTTTTTTCTTTGTCTTTTACCTACTATAACACACTACTATAATACAAAGGTTTGTGTGCAGGTCAGACTAGTGTGCAAGCAGCTAGTCATCCCTATATACTTTCAGTCGACCTCCATTCACCATTCCTCCCAACACTTCTCCATTCAGAATTTCCAACTGCACAACACCTGCTTATGTGATCCATATTTTATGAGAATAACGAAATGAATACAGATTATTAACATATTACTAACACAAAATAACATAGATACAATAAAAATGGTTTTCTATTCAATAATGAAATAAGTTGAAACTGTAAAATGTAGCGGAAACAAGCTTGCTGGAATGGTGGCGGCTTATCTCTGAGAAGCGATGTGACGATTGCGCTCATTCGCAAGAAGATAATTACAATGAGGCTCTGAAGGATTTCTATAATAAATAGGAATTCAAAAATTCCTAGACATCTAGAAACCTAACCCTAGGAGATGAAGCGCCAAAATTCATGTGGGCCCCATTTGGGTAAGTTAGTACATTAACTTCCCAAGGTCGTAACTTTTGCATACCATCTTCGTTTTAGGCGTATGATAGCCTGTTGGAAAGGTATCATCAAGGAGATTCATTTGTAGGCCCAAATTATTCATTTGGATATAATTGAGTTGGGACAATCCTGAAAAACCTTCATTTAGGCCCTCAAAATGGCCCTAGATGTGAAAACTGCTAAAAATAGTAAATTGCCAAAATTGCCAGAAAACTGTTTTGAGCCATTTGGAAAAGGTGGGTGGCCACCGATATCCATATGGATCAATCCTACATCATTAGGTATAAATGGTCTCCATTACATTGATTTCCCTCATCAGATGAGGAAATTTTTGCTGAATTTGGCCCCGAGTGAGCCACTTGCCTTGGTGCAAGAGCTGCCCTGCTTTGACGACTCAATAAATATGGATCCTTTGGTGTCAGGTTCCCTTGATCTATGTGTCCACAATATGATCAATGGATTCCTATTGGATGTATTCGAGTTTGAGATCTATTGGTGTGAGTTTTTCTACTACGTATGAGGTGTCCAATAATGGTGGGAAATAAGGGCAAAGGAGATCTACGTTGAACACTGGGTGCAGGCCAAGGAAAGGAGGAATGTTAATCTCAAAATCATTATTCCCCATGGCCTTGGTGATGGTGTACAACCCATAATGGAGTGGGAAAAGATTCCGATGGGGTCCTGTAAGGCGTTCTTTCTGCAATTGCAACCAAACTTTGTCTCCCACCTAAAATTTATGTGGCACCCGATGTCGATCATGGCATTGTTTATACTTGTCATTGGACTTTTGTAAGATATCCTGAACAAATTGGCGAATGTGTTGGATCTGCTCAATGAACTAGATGTCTTTGTCAACTTCAGTTGGAATAGGAGATGAGTTGGCCGAGGTGACCGCAAGGGGAAGTGCAACATCTGTGGGACCTAATGGTTGGAATCGCAACCCCACCTGAAAGGGGCTATGGTCGACTGAGCTATGTAGGGCTCAGTTGTAGCTATGATGGACATACAGAAGGCTCTAATCCCATGTACGAGGGTGATTTGAATTATACATGTGAAGGATATTCACAACCATTCAATTTATGACCTTGATTTAGCCATATGTCTGGGGGTGGAACGCCATGGATTTGGTTATCTTGGTGTCTAGTAGTGACTAGAGGTTCGACCAGAATGTGCTGAGAAATTGACTATACCTATCTGAGACAATGGTTTGTGGTAGTCCAAAATGTTCCCAAACCTGTTCAAAGAAGATCTTGGTAGTGGCCTTTGTTACCCATTATTTTGGTCATCATGATGGTGTATTGATGATGGTGTACTCAGGCTCCTCATAAGAACTTTCTCCTAAGAAAATTGGCATTCATCTCTTCCCAGAAAGCATACTTTTGAAGAGAGTTTGCAGGTTGCTAATATACCATGGTGCGAGAATGACCCATTCTTGCAGGCTGCCTTAAGCTAGGGTGTGAACTTCTCACACTGTGCTACATAGCTAGGGTGCGAACTTGCTCTAAAGCTTGGAAAAAGATGGATTCTCGATGGTTCTAGAAGGGAATCTTCTAGAAGAATGGGTTGGCATTCGAATGGTTATCCTTGTATTGGTTTCCCTGATATTGTGGGATCATTCTTATCCAAGTAACCATCTCATTCTCTCCTATATATTGAGGGAATTCTCATGGAAAAGGTTAAGCAAGATTCATTGGAGAATTGGTGAAAGAATCGTGTGAAGGACTTAGTTTGAACATGAGCTTGGAGGCCTTAGAAAGTCTATCAAGAGGGTTTGATATTCTTCATACAAGGATTGAGAAAGTGTGTGTGTTGGAGCCAAGAGTCACCTAAAGGAAGCTTGCGACATCAAGACGATCAGGTTGTAATCTTCTACTTTCAATTAATATGATACAGTGGCATGTCCTTTTCCCATAAAACTATTCTCTCTTTATTGTGTAATTCCTTGATCATACACATAAGTTGACAGCTGAATATATTTTTCTATATTCACTTTGGTTGGTTTCTGTTGTCTTGGTCTTGACCTCACGAGAGCACTGGAGCGAAGTGGGAGCAACAAAGACCCTAGGAAGCGATACAAAGGTATGTTACTTGTTCCTTCCTACTAGATAATTCAATGGTCAAAACTTATGGAAAGAGTCATGTCCTGTCCTATTTTGTTCTAGATCCAAGTGGATCTAGGGAGATCTATTAGTGTCCTCACCTACCGATTAGTCTGATAACAACCTCTGTTGTGATTCTCTTCTTGCAGGCAACTAGAATTGCCATCTTAGAAAAGCGGTCAACAACCACAAAAACACAGTCATTTCCCCGCTTGGTGGACGAGAGGCCCAACATGTAGTCCATTGAGATGGATTCCAATGTTCTATCAGTAGTAGGAAGAGGGGTGTATAGGCCCTGTTTCTTAGTGGTTGGTTGGGAAATAGAATAGGCAGTGTAGGAACTGATATACTTGATGACCTGCTATCAAAGTTTCGGCCAATAGAAATGTTTCTGTAGCATCACCACTATCTTTTCGACATAAAAGTGTCCTACCACCTGACTGTAGTGGGCTTCCAAGATCATCTTCGCTCACTTTCTTGATGGACCATAGATATTCCTAGACAAAACAACAAACCATCCTAAATATAGAAACTATTGACAACTATGTTTGCACCCAACATTTGGTAGGTGGTGGAGAAGTCTGGGTCTGTCTCATAGAGTTGGGGCCATCCAGAGGTCTCATGGAAGCAAGAGTCTAGCATTGTGGTGAGTGTTGCAACTGGGGCTATGTTGAGGCAATCATCAATGTGACTGGTGCTTCCTATTTTATACTTGATGTTGAGGTGGAATTGCTACATGTATGTGGACCACTTTTGATGGTGGTCATTCTACAGTTTTCATTGTGTCTACATAAACTGTAGTGGCTTATGATCAGTGTGGATGACTATTTCCTTCCCAAGAATGTAATGTCTCCACTGCTGGTAGGATTGCACAATGAAGTACATTTCTTTGTCATAAGTAGGATACTTACAGACCACATCAGATAGTGTCTCACTATGATAGGCCACGAGGTGGTCGTGCTAAGTGATAACAGTGCCCATAGCATAGTCTGAAGCATCTGTCTTGATCTCAAATGGATGTTGCAGGTCTGGTAGTGAAAGTACTGGGGATGAGCACAAGAGATTCTTCAAATCATCGAATTCTTGTTGTTGGGACCGACCCCATGCAAATTTCTCCTTACCACCACCCCTGGTGATTTGGCTGAGGGCCCATGCAATATGGGAGAATCCCATCACAAACCTATAGTAGAAATTGGCAAGGCCCAAGAATCTTCGAAGCTCAGTGAGTGTGGTTGGGGCTGGCTAGTCACGGATGAATTGCATATTGGATGGATCCACATGTACACCATGCTGATCAATGATGTAGCCCAGGTAATAGACCATGTCCATGCAAAAGGACCATTTTTCCAAGTTGGTGTCTAGCTTGTGTTGCCGCAGGGTGTGTACAACCTGCTGAATATGCTGCAAGTGTTCATCCCAAGTCTTGTTGTAAATGAGAATGTCATCCATATACACCACTAAAAAATTATTGGTTAATGGTTGCAGGATATCATCCATCATTCTCATGAAAGTGGTTGGAGAATTTATCAAACCAAAAGGCATGACCAACCATTCAAAAAGGCCTTCCTTTGACTTGAAGGCAGTCTTCCATACATCTGTTTGTTCTATCAGGACTTGGTCATAGCCAGAATTCAGATCAATCCTACTAAAGTATTTATCCCCCATGAGTTGATCAAGGAGGTCGTCGATCTGGGGAATCGGGTACCGGTTTCTGACTCTAATTTTATTCAGAGCTTGAAAATCAATGGAGAGTCACCAGGTTCCATCTTTCTTCTGTACCAACATGATTGGGCTCCCACAAGGTGATGAGTTGGGACAGATGTGCCCCTTGTGGAGCAGTTCTTAGATTTTTTGCTTGATCTCCTCATTCTCTAGAGAGCAACGGTAGACTGGCCCATTGGGAAGCGGTGCACTGGGGGTTAGATCAATGGTGTGCTTGACCTGGCAGTGTAGAGGTACCCCGATAGGTGAGGAGAAGATATCTAAGTATTCTTTCACGACCTTATCTACTTTCTTCTACTATGTAGAGAGGTTGGCTGCAAAGACCCTGGATGTGGCTATGATATTTCTCTTATTCTGAGAGTGAATCACGAAGAAGAAAAACTTCCATGTCTGAGAGATGACCTTCCTGCATTGCTTAGCAGAGATCAAGGAAATAACACTAAGTGGGACTGCCTCAAGTATCCTGTACAATTTCATGTTCAAAATAATAATAACTCTATGAGGCCTAGACTCATATATAACATGACATTTCCATAAATAAGGTTGGCCCAAAAGAACATCACAAACTTCAAGAGGAGAAAAATCACACAATACCTCATCTTTGAAGGGCTTGATGCCATATGACAGTTGACACTGTTGGTTGACACGAAGAACACTTCCTTGGTGGAGCCATCCAATGGTGTAGGGTTCTGGGTGAGGCATTGTGGGCAGGGCCAGTTGCTTGATGAATTATGCATAAATTAGGTTCGTCTAGCTAGCGTTATAAATGATGAAGTGCAGTGGGGTGCCTTTTACCCACATTTGCGAATGGAAGAGGTGCTCTCATTCTTTTGGCTCATCTGGTTCACCAGGCTGGAGCTTGGTGGTAGGAACGATGGCACTGGGTTCTGTGTTAATGATATGTATTCCCCTTTATGGTTCTATCTTAGAGTCAGAATCCACATCTGATTCAGAGGCTTTCACTTCAGCCACCAGCGACTACTTTGAGCGATAATCAACAGTGTTATGCCAAGGGATCTTATGGAAGTCACACCACTTCCCAGTATCTTTCTTTGTCTTTCCAGTGTCCTTCTTTGCTTACGGCTTGGAATGGTTGTCTTGATACTGTCCATATTTTCTCTATCCTTTTTTCTATGGATTGGGGCCTCCCCTTCCTAGCTTTTTCTATGAGGGGTTCCCGGGTCCAAATTGTTGTGTCTTTTGTTTGAGCTTCTGCTCGATTTTGACGGCATATCCGTAGGCCGCACCCAAGGATGAGATGTCTAGAAATTACATTTCAGTATGGATGTATCTATGCAAAGCATCGTGATACTTGAGAACTAGATGTCACTATGAATCTTTGATACCCAACTTGGTGCACAAGGTATGGAATATATTTGTGAAATCTGGCACTGCTTGGTCTCTTTCTTGTCACAGTGTGTTCCATTTGGTATATAAGTCATCATAACTTCCAAAAGGGTAGTATTGTTCCTTAATAGAATCCCTGAAGGCATCCCAAGTGGATATGACTATAAATAATGAGGTTTCCTCTATTTCCTTTTTCTCACATAACATTTCCCACTAATCTTGGACATGGAGGACGACTTTGAGGAGCGTAAAAGTAATATTTTCTCTATTTGAGAAGTTATGGATAGAAAAATACCCTTATAGCAGATTCAACCACTTGTATATAGCATCTGTGTCTATATGACCTTCAAATATAGGAATATCAAAGTTTATTTGTACCTTGGAGGGGGTGGCACCTCTGCTCGAAGAAGATGTGTCGCTTGTTGGTAGCCACCGAAGGATTTGCACGAAACTATCCATCATCTCGTTCCTCTGTTGTGTGAGGGATTCCTCAATCAGTAGTTTGAAAGGATATCTTGTCCTATCATATTTATTTTCTCCTGTCATGAGAGGTCGCTTGGGAGTGTGATAGCTTTTTTCCTCAAGAGAAACAAGCTGAAGACCCAACTCTTTATACTCTAACCTCATTGGGGACATGCATTAAGATGACAAGGAGAAGACCTCTTTGACACCACTGATCTAGATTTTATGAGAAAAATGAAATGAATATATATTATTAACATATTCTTAACAAAAAATAATAGAGATACAATAAAACTGGTTTTCTATTCAATAATGAAATAAGATGAAACTGTAAAATGTAGCGAAAACAAGCTTGTTGGAATGGTGGCGGCTTATCTTTGAGAAGAGATGTGACAGATGCGCTCATTCACAAGAATATCATTACAATGAGGCTCTAAAGGCCTTTTAAA
Organism: Picea mariana; assembly: GCA_032191745.1. Classification (NCBI taxonomy): domain Eukaryota; kingdom Viridiplantae; phylum Streptophyta; class Pinopsida; order Pinales; family Pinaceae; genus Picea; species Picea mariana. The sequence continues at coordinate 77,938 of JASDQU010438620.1, forward strand.
ATAAACATGAATTCCAAAAACCCTAGACGTTCAAAAACCTAACCTTAGGAGATGAAGTGCCAAAAGTCATGTGGGCACCGTTTGGGTAAGTTAGTACATTAACACCCCAGGGTTATAACTTTTGCATACGATTTCCGTTTTAGGCGTATGATAGCTCACTGGAAAGGTATATTCAAGGAGATTCATTTTGGAGAATTAATAATGTATTATAATATCATTGAGGTGGGACAATCCAGAAAACCCTTCATTTAGGCCCTCAAAATGGCCCCAGAAGTGAAAACTACTAAAAATAGTAAAATGCCAAAATTGCCAGAAAACTGTTTTGAGCCAGTTGGAAAAGGTGGGTGGCCACCAATATCCATTTAGATCACTCTTTCAGATACTTGATCACGTATGGAATTAACCAATGCTTCCAAAACATTCATGGATGTTGCATAAACTTTTTTTCAAATAACAATATTAAGTCTCCTAGTTGGAATATTTTATGCTTAATATTCTTGTCATGCCATGCTTTTTTTCTTACCTTGTGGACTTGTTGATGGAATCCTATGAAAAATAGTTCTTCCTCTAGCTATAACAAATGTCATAGTCTTTCCTCTATTATGTTAGAGTCTGAAATATCTATAATCACTACAACGCGCAAACTCAACACAATAAATTCCATCAAAATTACTTCTTCTTTCCCATAGACCAACCACAAGGTGTCTGTCCTATCAAGTTTTTTCTTGTAGTCTTGTATGTCCATAATATTGCAAGGATCCTTAAATCCCAATCATCCTTTCCTACATTGGAGATCTTGGTCAAAGCATTCTCTAAAATCTTATTAAAGGATTCTACTATCCCATTTTCTTGAGGATGGTATGGCATGCTCCTCTGATGGTGAATTTGGAACTCCTTAGTCAATGTCGTAGTCATATTATTCAAAAAGGGTGTTCCTTGATCACTCAATAAAATGCACAGTCACCCAAATCATGTCACTACATTATCAAACAAAAATTGTGTAGTGATTTCTATGTTGCAGTCTGTGATTGGTGTTGTGTCTTCCCATGTAGACAAACATTTTGTCGTTATGATTATATACCTAGCTTTTGATCTCCTGGTTGATGTATTGATCAGTCCAATGAAGTCTATTTCTCATTTTTTAAAAGTCTGCAGTGTAACATGTGGATGCAAAGGAATCTCATCCCTTCTGGATGGCTTTTCAACCCTTTGACAAGCATCACATGCATGGAAATATTCCTTAGGATTCTTGTGAAATGTGGTCCACTAGAGCCCCGTGAAAAAAATATTTTTCTCAATCGCTTTACCTGCATAGTGTCCTCCCACAATACCTTTGTACACTTCTGATAGTATCATTTTCCTATCATGTTGTAACACAGATTGTATTAATATCTCGTCTGCACCTAACTTGTATAATTTCCCTACAATTAGTTGATAGTTTGTTGTCTTAACTATTAATTGTTTTTGTTGGACCTTCACCAAGTTTTGAGGAACACTTGGTCATATTTGACCGTTTTTGGACATCAACACCCTGTCAAAGATGGAGTGCCAGGCGAAGCAGAGATCATGGGATCTCGGCTCACTTTTGGGGCCCTTCTAGGTTTTTGGGTTAATGTAATGGAAAAGGGATGTCGGCCCAGGGGTTTACCGATGTTTTAGGTCTATGTTGTAAAGTATAAATAAGTAGCTAGGCAATGTAGGAAGTGTCGATGGCTTAGTGATAGTAATTAGATCTGTGTGATCAAATGTACATGCTCTGTGCATGATTAGAAGAGTCTTGTAGAGCTGAGTGCAAGTGCTATAAGTATTGAGTGCACATAATGTAAGGAGGCTTTGTGCTAGATCTACTCGGGGAAGGAGGATCTAGCAAGGTGTAGTGTCCCCAAGGTCGAGCCCCGTTACAGATCATGTCATATGCAAAAGAATTGTAAATATGTTCTATAGGCTGGTGAGCCAAGTTTTGAATAAGCTGTAGGCTTATGAGTTTTGTTAGGCCAGGGGAGCCTAAGTGTTGAAGGCCAGGAGCCTGTGATATACTTGTATGTATGCAGGTCAATTAATA